>PITA01022830.1:0-29548 GCA_004023965.1 Spilogale gracilis | reverse complement strand
CTGAGCTGAAGGCAGTCGCTCAACCAACTGAGCCACCCAGGCGTCCCTTTTGGTTAGACTTCTAACTCAGACTATCGAAATAAGGTTTGACTGTATTAGTAAAATTTTATATTCTAAAATACTCAATTTTTGCTTAAATTTTTGCTAAAATATTCAGTTGTTGCTTATCTTTGTTAAAATCAAATGGATTATTAGCAATGAACATCTAATAGTATTGTTGTTTATAGTCTGCTGCTCAGGTAGTTCATATTTTTCACTTTTTATCAGATATCTGATACAATCAAAAATCAATTATTGTTGTCAGTTACATCAACAGGCTAAAGAAGAAAAATCACATCATATAAGTAGATGCAGAAGAAACATTTGACAAAATCCAACACCCATTCATGATAAAAATTCTCAGTAAACAAGGAATAGAGAGAAACTTCCTCAACACGATAAAGAGCATCTACAAAAAACATGTAGCTGACATCATACTTACTGATGAGAGACTCAGAGCTTTCCCTCTAAGATTAAGTACAAGTCGAGAATCTCCTTTCTCACCACTCTCTTCCAGCATTATACTGAAAATTCTAGCGAATGCAATTGGATAAGAAAAGGAAGTTAAACGTATACAGATTGAGGAGGAAGACATAAAACTGTCGTTGTTTGCAGATGACATAATTGTTTATGCATGGAAATCCAAAAAGATTAACGAAATAATTCCTGAAACGGATAAGTAATTATATCAAGGTTGCATAATACAAGGTTAAACTACAAAAGTTAATTTCTTTCCTATATACTAGCAATGAATGACTAGAACTTGAAATTTAAAACATAATACCATTTATATTAACACTTAATATACAATATTAATAATTAATAATTAATAACACTTAATAAAATAAGTACTTAGGTATAAATTTAAGAAAATATATAAGATCTACATGAGAAATACTTCAAAACTCTGATGAAAGAAATAAAATAAACTAAAATAAATGGGGAGATTTAATATTGTCAAGATGCTAGTTCTTTCCAAGTTGATCTAGGTTCAAGTCAATCTTAATAAACATTCTAGCAAACTATTTTTGGGGGGTATTGACAAATTGATTCTAAAGTTTATATGTAGAGGCATAAGACTGAGAATAGCTTCCAAGAGTATATGGAAGAACAGCAAATTGGAAGGGCTAACAATACCCAACTTACTGTAAAGACACAGTGATCAAGACAGTGTGATATTGGTAAAGAAATTGTCAAATCAATGGAACAGAATATAAAACCCAGAAATAGATCCACGTAAATATAGTCAACTGATTTTTGACAAAGAAGTGAATACAATACAATGGATGGATGAAACTTTTCAATAAAGGGTACTGGAACATCTGGACATCCACATGCAAAAAAAAAAAAAAAAAGAAGAAGAAGAAGAAGAATCTAGGCACAGAACTTACACTTTTCATAAAAATTAACTCAAAATGGATCATGGACCTAAATGTAAAATACAAAACTATAAAACTCTTAGAAAAAAACACAGGAGAAAATCTGGATGACCTTAGATTTGGAAATGACTTTTTAGATACAACACCAAAAGAGTGATCCATGAAAGAAATAATGGATAATCTGGACTTCATTAAAATTAAAAATTTCTCTCTGTAAAAGACCAATGTCAAGAGAATGAAAAGATAAGCCATGGGCTAAGAAAAAAAATATTTTCAGAAGACATATCCGGTAAAGGATTATTATCAAAATATATGAAGAACTCTTAAAACTCAGCAATAAGAAAACAAACCAATTACAAAACAGACCTTAATGAACATCTCATCAAAGAAGACAGATGAAAAATGAACATATGAAAAGATGCTCAGTATCATAGTTCACCCACAAAGTACATATTAAAACAATAAATTAACCCTATGCACTTAATAGAATGGCCATACTCCAGAACACTAGTGACAGGAGGGGAGGATGTGGAATGACAGGAAATCTTGCTTATTGCTGGTGGGAATTTAAACTGGTACAGGTTCTTTGGAATTCAGTTTGATGGTTTCTTACAAAACTTGTTGTACAATTACCATATAATCCAGCAATCACACTCGGTATTTACCCAAAGGAGGTGGAAACTTACATCCACACAGAATTATTCATAATTGCCCAAACTTTAAGCAGCTAAGATGTCCTTCAATAGATGGATACAGAAACTGTGGTACAGTCAGACAAGGGACTATATTCAGTGCTTAAAAGAAATGCCATCTAAAATCAGGAAGGAATGCATGGGTTTGCAGGTGTGGGTTTAAGGGGTATATGGGAAATCTCTGTACCTTCTGCTCAATATTGCTATGAACCTAAAACTTCTCTAAAATATAAAGTCTATATTTAAAAAGGGGAAAAAATGCAGCTGATGTATTTGTACCTTTCTGTGCGGTTGATGTCTGTATGTAAAACACACTAACAGATATAATAACCAAGCATGACCAGCTATAACTACTTTTCTTTCCCCCAGAGGATTTTATTTCTATGTTGAAGAGGCATGTTGTAGAGTGGAAAGAAAATGAATTTCCGATTAAGTTAGACCTGAGTTTGAATCTTAGTTTCAGCACTTAGTTGATAGGTGCCTTGGATTACTTACTTAACCCTGCAGATCTTCATGTTCCAGTCTTTGGAGTGGGGATAAGCAAATCTACTTTGTAAGGTTGTCACAGTGAGGAATAGCAAAAATGTATCTAAAGCCCAAGGCACAGACAGGCACTTACACTGTTCTGTGGCATAAGGGCACTGACTCTGAGCCAGACCAACACTCTGACCTTGGGCAAGTTATTCAACTTCTTTAGGCTTCCTTTTCCTCACCCAAAGATAGTGATAATAGTATGTACCTTATGGAGCTCTTGTGAAAACTAAAAAAGATAGCAGTCAAGTTATGTAAATTGCTTACCACAGTGCCAGACACATGGTAGATGTTGGATAATGTTTGCTGTAATTGTTCTCATTCTGGAGTGGAAATGCCTTTGACATGGAATGGTGTCCACCATCTTCATACCTGGACAAAGATGTGGGTCATTGGAGCCCATTGCCAGTCAGTGCTGAAATTTTCATCATTTTTTTCTTAAACTGCCTTTGAAATCTATTATGTCCCTTTAAGTAGTTTAGGTCAATGTCTTAATTTAGAATTATGCAGCTAGAGTGTGCTTGTTTGAGTTGATAAAACTGTCTCTTCCCAAATTAACCCTTCCACCGTGTTTAGCATTAAACCATAATTTGTTTTGCATGTACCAGTGTTCTGATACTGGTTAGAAATAAGACTTTTAGGGGTGCCGGAATGACTCAGTGCATTAGGCATCCAACTCTTGATTTCGACCTGGGTCATGATCTCAAGGTCATGGGATTGAGCCCTGAATTGGGCTCCATGATGAGCTTGGAGTCTGCTTGTATCTCTCCCTCTGCCCACTGCTCTGTTCCTGTACATGCTCTCTTTCTCTCTTAAATAAATAAATAAATAAATAAATAAATAAATAAATAAATAAATAACTTTGGGGGGAAAAATAAGACTTCTAAGCAACACCTAAAATGGTCACATTTTCAAGGGGCGTCTGGGTGGCTCAGTTGTTAAGTGTCTGCCTTCAGCTCAAGTCATGATCCCAGAGTCCTGGGATTGAGCCCCACATCAGGTTCCCTGCTCACTGGGAAGCCTGCTTCTTCCTCTCTCACTCCCCTAGCTTATGTTCCCTCTCTAGCTGCATTTCTCCCTGTCAAATAAATAGATAAAATCTTTAAAAAAATTATTAAAATGGTCACATTTTCTAGTGAGCTATACTGTGAAAAAATCTTTAGATCTGGTGTAAAACACACCTAAATTTAGTCCTTATTTACAGTTTGATTTGGGAATGTCACTTATTCCATAGTCTAATTTCATCATATGCAAAAAGCATGATTGTAAAAAAACGAAATAACATATCTACACCTATTCTATGTATTCTGGAGGGACAAAGAGACACAGATACCTGATCATAACTTTTAGCGAAGGGACTAATAATATTTACAGTTCCTGTGACAACCTGCTTGATTTCACATTCTGGCTCTGTTGCTCACTAGCCTGGTGACACTGGCAAGTTAATTAACCTCATTTTGTCTCAATTTCCTCATTTATGAAAGGGGATGGTAACAGCATCTATGTTAGGGGGTTGTTGTGAGGATGAAGTAAAGCCAATCACACAAAAATCTTAGCATAGTTCTGGCAAAGTCAAGTTCTCAATAAATGTTAACCATCATTATCATTTTTAGGATATAAGATTTAAACACCTACAACCATAAGAAAATGATAGAGTATAATGTAAATGCTGAAAATCAGGAAAGATAAAAATCAAATATCAGAATTAGAAACACTGGCAATAGCATCAACATTTTGTGAAAGAATACCATGAAGAATAAGCATCCCACTCTTTTAGACCTTTATTTTCAAATATTTTTCTTAAATTTTTTTTTCCTTAAATTTTTAAAAACAAAATAGCTACTCTAAAATACCAGTCTGACAGAACTATCATCCAGCCAATTGGAAGCAAGGTCCCACTTTTTTTTTTTTTTTAAGATTTTATTTATTTGACAGAGAGAAACACAGCCAGAGAGGAAACACAAGCAGGGGGAGTGAGAGAGGGAGAAGCAGGCTTCCCGCGGAGCAGGGAGCCCGATGTGGGACTGGATCCCGGTTTCCGGGATCATGACCTGAGCCGAAGGCAGTTGCTCAACCAATTGAGCCACCCAGGCGCCCTGATAAGTATACTCCTTAATCCCCATCACCTATTTCACCCTGGCCCCCTCCCCTCTGGCAACCACCAGTTTGTTCTCTGTAGTTAAGGTCTGTGTCTTGATTTGTGTCTCTTTTTGCCCTTCATTGCAAGAATAAGTTTAATATGTCAGACTACTGAGTTTTACAAATTTGTAACTCACAATTTTTGCTTGTGATTTTTAAACCCTATAAAATGAGCACAGAGTTCCCATGAATATTTTTATATTACAAAATATATAAAATAAAAAAATGGCTTAGAAAATAAAACACATAAAATAAAGAGGACTGTGACAGTGAAGGGAATAGTTAATATCCATCCACATACAAATTAAAAAAGAACAAATGCAAAACTGCTAGAGATAACCATATCACCATTCCTGATCACATCCATCCTTCCCTTCTTCTTTCTCGCCTTCCACACTGCTAACTTCTCCTACTTTTATGGATACTTGTATCATGTATGTTCCTATTCCAGAACAACTAGTGCTATTGCTTGAGATGCTTTTAAGCTTTATGTGAATGGCATCATGAATTCTAAGAACATGTTACATCTTGTCATTTTGAAGTTATTCCTTGGTGCTCCTAAGTACTGGTTTGTGATTTCACTCAGATAATTTACACATAGAAAATGCATACTTACCTAAGTTTTTCCTATTTTGCTATTTATAAGTTTCTTTTTTCCTCATATTACATTTTTTAACCACTTAATACTTAATAGGAACAGTCATCTGTCTCCTACTTCGTAGATCTCATGGTTATTTTAGCAGTAAAATAATGCAAGTATTGCCAGTTTTGCCTTTTTCTCTTCAATTTCCATTTCTTTGATTTCATTTGGTTTCCTTAGTGCCTGGGCTAGGACTTTCATTCCAGTGTTGAATAAGAGCAGTGGTAGAGGATAGCCTTTTATCTTCCCTCCATTTAATGCTTTCACTTCAAAGCATTCACGATTACACAGGATGTTTGTTCTCTAGAAGAGAGATTTCTTTATTAACTGTTGATTTACTAATATTTATTATTTCTTCTTGCTTCAATTTTGGTAAGTTGTTTTTTTAAGAAAAGTATCCCCTTTATCTAAGTATTCCAATGTATTGGCATTCACATAGTATTTGATGATTTTTCGAATCTCTCTCTGGTTATGCCCTCCTATTTTGGTTCCTTCTATTATGTGTTTATGTCTTTTTTTTTTTTGACATGTTTTGCTGGACATTTATCTGTAATTCATTTAGAAGAACCTGATTTTTATGGTGTTAATCATTTCTGTTTTTGAAAATTCATTAATATTTGCCTTTATCTTTATTATTTGTTTCTTCAGTTTACTTTAGACTTTTTTTTTCTTTAAGATTTTTATTTATTTATTTGACAGAGAGAGACATAGCTAGAGGGGGAACACAAGCAGGAGGAGTGAGAGAGAGAAGCAGGCTTCGCACTGAGAGGGAACCCAGTGAGGGGCTTGATTCCAGTACTCCAGAATCATGACCTGAACCGAAGGCAGATGCTTAACAACTGAGTCACCCAGGTGTCCAAGGCTTAACTTATTTTCAATTTTGACTTTTTAAAAAAATAAGAGTATTCGAATCCATTTGAGGTTATACATTTTCATCTAAAAATTACTTTAAGTTATAGTCTCAAGTTTTGGTATATTGTATATTCATTTTTTGTTGATTGTGAATAGCTTATAATTTCCATAATGATTTCCTCTTCTTTAACTCATAAATTGGTTTTAAAATACATAATTAAAAAATACTCAGTTTTCCTTATTATTGATTTGTATGTTAATCGCACTGTGATTAGGAGACAGTCTGGTTATTAATACTTTAAATATATAATGAATATATGATTATTTTTGGTCAGTGTCTATGTGTACATAAGAACAATTTAGAACTTCTGTTCATGAAGTCAGAAGTCTGTTTTTCACTCAGAATAATTTCCTAATTGTGTTGTTCACAGCCTTTACATTTTAATTAATTTTAATTTTATCTTTTGCTTTTTAAACAGTCTTGTGTTACATTCTCCAACCACAATTGTAAAATTTGTTTCTACCTGTAACTCTAGGGGTGTATTTTGGTTCATCTATTTTTGAGAGGATGTTTTCAAGTGCATTGAAGTTTATTGTTTTATTATTACATAGTTATCATTTCTGCTAAATCAAAACCTGCCAGTTTGTGTTTTTGTCTTTTTTGTCTTAATTTTTTCTGACATTAATAGAGTCACTCACTTTCTTTTGTTTCAAAATTCATCATATATATTTTTCAATTGTTTTCTTTTTCATTTTCCACCTTTTAGGTATGCTTCTTATAAGCTACATATAGCTAATTTTTTAAAAATTTAAACAAAAGATAACTTTTTAATATAGGAAATTTTAGTCTTTTTACATTTGTTATGATTGATTTGATTTATAGTTAATTGATTTATTTTAAAGGCTTTATTTATTTATTTGACGGAGAGAAATGCAGCTAGAGAGGGAACAGAAGCAGGGGCAGTGAGAGAGGGAGAAGACTTCCTGCTGAGCAGGGAGCAGGATGCGGGGCTAGATCCTGGGACCCTCGGATCATGACCAGAGCTGAAGGCAGATGCTTGATGACTGAGCCATTCAGGCTCCCCATAGTTAATTGATTTATTACAATTACAGGTCAATTTGAATTTTTTTATTTGTATTTCTACCATATCCTTAGTATATTCTCCCTTTTTTATTATTTTTTAAATTTAGAGACCTGCAAGTTGATTTTTTTCTTTTTTTTTTAAGAGAGGGAGAGTGGGGAGGGGCAGAGGGAGAGGGAAAGAGAGAATCTTAAATGGGCTCCATGCCCATCTCCCATCACGGCTGGATCCCACCACCCTGAGATTATGATTTGAGTCAAAATCAAGAGTTGGATGCTTAACCAACTGAGCCCCCTATGTGACCCTGCAAATTGAATTCTCAAGACCATCTTTAAAGTTGTGGACATTTTGCTTCTTCCATTTCTTTTCTTTATCTTTCTCCTTTTGTTTTCTTTAATGCTTTCCTTTTAAAACACCAAATACTTTTTTCTCACATAGACTTTGCTTTTTCTAAAATTCCAATTCGTTGATAGTGGACTCTCTAAACTGGTCTTTTTTTTGCTCTCATTTTTTTCCCTCATATTTTGTCCTCCATGGGAACATAGGAATAGAAGGTAGGTGCTGACTGTTGACGTTCTTCCTTATGTGGATGTTACATCCCCCTGGATGTCTTTGGTTGACTTTCACTCTCTGTGGCCCTGGTGGAAGCTTATCTGTAGCATGTTCTGTACTGTTTACCTTGCTTTCTTTCGTTCTTCAAAATCCTCTTTTTTTTCTTTTCTTTTTAAGAAATTAATTAAAACTTGTTTTGATGGCCCTGGCATAGGTTACCTTCAGTGTCATGGGTTTATCATTTTGGTTTTTTGAATGGTTCTGTATTATTGTTCGTGGGGTTCTGAAAGAAACAAGAGCCACTGTGTGCATCATTCTCAGCTTCTTTCTGTTATTCTTATTATTACCACTATTAGAGCGTCTAAGTCCATTTCCCCCTGTTCGCACTTCTGCGCATAGAATGAAGGCAACCTTTCCCTGTCTTAGGCCCTCTGCTCCCTGTTAGTTCACAAGGCCATCTGTCTTTATTGCCCTGGATCCTAGGTCACCTGGGGTCCTGCCTACTCTCCCCATTCCACACCACAGAAATACCTTCAGGTTTCTTCAGTTTTTCTTTTCCATTCTATATGCTGCCTCATCTCGTGCTTTTAATTCTCATCCAACTTGCTAGTGGCTAACTCTTCTTCCTGATTTTCCAAACGCTAGAACTCAGTGAGGTCTGACTCCTCTATTCCCTCCTCTGGTGCTGCTCTGACAAAGCTCATTGGTCATCTTCACTTTACCAAATCCAATAGACAAGCCCCACATCAGGCTCCTTGCTCGGAGGGAAGCCTGCTTCTCCCTCTCTCGCCCCCTCTTTGTGTGACTCTGTCAATCACAGTTGACATCATCTTCACCCCAAGCTTCTAAACAAACCATTGATTTACCAGTGTTCCCCCATCCTCCTTTACCATTTTTTTTTTTCAAATTTCTCTCTTAAGCTCCTTTTCCTACTACCCCTCATACTTTATTACCCAGAATCTATTGTTGGCCAACTGTTCTTAAACTTTTTGGCATGCCCAAGTATTCTCACCCCTTTCATCCCATTTCATCGTCATATCTTCACTTGGGCGCTGATCTTTCTAAATGACATCCAATAATAGTATCGCTGATATTTATTATTGCTTATCCTGGGCCAGACCCTATGTCAAGAATTATACATATATTATCTATTTACCCTTCACCGTAACCCTGTGAGGTAAGTAGTATAATCTCCATGTTACTGAGAGAGAAGAGACACTTTGTAAAGCTCAGTAACCTGGCCAAGTTACACAGCTAGAGGGTGAGGAGCCAGGAGTTGTACCTCATCTGTTTCACTGGAAGGTTGTACTCTTCCTTTCTGGGCTGTTGGTCCTTCCAGCCCCCCTCATCTCTTCTATGCAAATCATGGAATTCATAGACCTACCTTGCCAGTAGCATTTGTTGATGCCTGAAATGGGCCCAATTTTCTGTGTTGGCATATTTTTTCCTATAAAAGCGCAAGTTTTCCTTTTGAGAGTTTTCTGTAATTCAGTGAGTAGACATAGTCTCTAGTCTTGGCTTGAATTTCTCGTTTTTTACTCTCTCTCTTTTAAAGATTTCTCTAAATAATCTCTACACCCAACATAGGTCTGGAACTTACAACCCCAAGATCAAGAGTCGCTCACTCTTCCAAGTGAGCCAGCCAGGTGGCCCGCATTTCTCCTTCTTAGTAAACACACAGTGCAAACACACATATCTTTTCTCCTAGGCAAAGATACATATTCATAGCCATGTTGAAAGTGCTATTAATTTATTTAAAAAATACCTGTAGCTTGGTAGCTCCAGACCAATAAAGATTAAGATTTAAAATGGTAAGATGAGGGGCACCTGGGTGGCTCAGTTGGTTAAGCGACTGCCTTCGGCTTAGGTCATGATCCCGGAGACCCGGGATCAAGCCCCACATCAGGCTCCCTGCTCCGTGGGAAGCCTGCTTCTCCCTCTCTCGCTCCCTCTGCTTGTGTTCCCTCTCTAGCTGTATTTCTCTCTGTCAAATAAATAAAAAATAATAAAAAAATCTTTAAAAAATGGTAAGATGAGTTTTAAAATTAATTCAGATTTATATTTTGGTCCTTCACATCCCATGCTTTCATGTTCACATACACATTACAGGGGAAATTCTCAGAAGAGAAAGTTGGAGATCCAAGGACTTGTAGAAACAAGAGCCCAAATCCAAAGCTCCCATGTCACCTTTTTAGTGGAAATTCTTTTCCAACTGCTTGCTGCTGTCAGTTGTCCTCTGTGCCATGTTTGGGATTGTCAGCAGCTCTTAATATGGGATATCAGATGGTGAAACCTATTTGATAGCTCTCCAGTTCCCAGATTATGTTGACTCTAAAGTCACCAGTAACCTGTGATAGGAACTCTCAGGAGCTCTGCTTTGATGCCACCCTCACACAGTGAAAAGGTCCTGCTGGGGTTTTTGGACCCACTATAAGCACTTATCTCTTTGCCCTCTTCATCTCCAGAGTGTGCCCAAGACTAAGGACAAAGAGACATAGAATCTGAATAGCTAATTATATCACATGTATATTTTGTCTTTCTGTTCTGTCTTGGGTCCTTACCTATGTCTTCTTCTTTTGCTTTGGCAGTGCTACGTGTGTGGTTATGCACTGTATAACTCATGGGGATTCCAAGCTATTTGAGTGTAGAGAAAGCAGTGCTCCCTAGGGTTGTGCAGCGGACTGGTGCCTCACAGGTCTGCCCGACCAGGAAGCTTGTGCTTGTCTGTGAATTAAGAGGTGGAGAAGAACATGATGGTCCCCACTATGTTGTACTAGATTTTGTAGTGTTAATTTTGACAAGGAATCTGAATTATTTTAAGTGGACATATCAGACTCTCATTTTGACTATAGCTTTATTAAATATACATGAATAGATGGAATGATATACAATATTTGAATTTAGAAATCCTCCAGATTACTCTTTAAAATATTCCCTCATGTAAAAAGATAAAAAGCATGTTTTAAATTCTAAAGTACAAAAACTCTGATCCTGTGGATGAAACAGGAGGAATTATTAGCACATACCACAAGGAGCAGAATGAAGAATAAGTTTCATGTTTCTTTGAATACTGTTTAGTGTTTTAATGAAAATACTGTATAGTTATATATAGCACATAGTGCTAGGTCTATAACTTTGTCCTAGATCCTTGATCACCAGGACCAACGTCCGTCCATTCATTCATTCATAAATTTTTTCATTTAAAAAATTATCGAGCACTAAGGATAAGAGACTAAGAATGATCCCTGTGTGTCATGTGCTTTACTTGCCTTGGTCTGGGTAAGATTAGGGCTTTTCAAACTCTACCTCCTGAAACACAGTTAAACCACTAAATAGTTACTCTAACTTGTTGGAGGGCAGTACTTGGAAGAAGAAATTACAATCTATTAGCATATACTTGAACTCATTGCAAATGTGCATTTGATTAGGAAGGCTTGTTTGCTTTTTCTTTTTTCCTTCAGGCCTGTGCTTGCTCTTTCAAATAAAAAGGTATGAATGGGAACATTGCCACAGTGTGCATGTGCCAAGCCCAATTAAACGTTTAGCCTGGGCTCCTGTGCCTCTGCCCTGAACATGTGTTCACACTGCTGAGCAGCCATTGAGCAACCGCGAGTGACTGGGTAGCTTGCCAAGTCGTGATAACATCTTTTACAGGTTTTATCTGAAGGTTTGTGAGCTTCTTGTCTGACTTTTATTTTTGTGAAGGGAAATGAGAGCAGATGGCAGATGTTGTCAGGGATTTAACTTTGAAGTAAAATGACCAACTACCTCCTGTGTCCAATGTCTGGATTAGAGTATGAAGAGTATTCCTTAAGTGTGAAGCAAAGCAGCGAATACAGATCATCAAAGATGTAGTTTGCAACTACATATCTTTGTAAAATTGTGTAACTTTAGCAAAATAGAAAAGTCACGAGATTTGGGGATGGATAGTACTGCAAGTGTCACCCATAATGTCACCCTGGTACTCAACATCTTGTGTTTATCAAAACTGGTTCAGTGCTCTCATTTAGTGATGTGGGAATTGTAAAAAGTTAGAAATGTGGATATACACAATATCTTTGAACTAGAAAAATAGCAATTTGGCTGTTTTAATAACTGGAGCCCTATGTATGATTTTACCTGAAAAAAAAAAAAAAGCTGATTTAAAGTGTTTCAAGATTTCTTTTCCTTTAGTGCCTGCGGTTTTTGGTCACGCCGCTTCGAAGAATGAAGAAGTAGACCAGACAGAGTGGTGGGCAGCAAAGCCAAATTTATGGAGCAATAGTACAAAGCCCCCAAAGAAGGAGGGGACCCTAGAGTGTTGTCATTGGAGTTTCTAGTCTAAGCATTTTGATGAAATTGTGGGTGGGCTGTTTTAATCTTTAAGATTTACCCTCCCTGTGCCTGTGACCCAATCAGATTTTTTGTCCTTGTGCTCATCTACCTATCAGATAGTTGTTCACATGGGAAAGGGCGGAAGCTTCCTTTTATAAAATAAAAAAGGATGGGGTCTTTTTCCTTTTAGGGATTGTTTCCTCTTTGGCTGGTGGTGCCCCTTGACCCTACCTGCCTTTCTTCTGACTGTCCTCCATTAAAAGTTTGGAGACAAGTGCAAGATCCCTTTATATAGATAATTTAATAATTTCTTCTGATTTTAAAGAATTCCCTATTCCTAGATGTGTTTTTGCAAGAACTTAATAAATGGAAGGGTGTCCCCATGATTATTATACCTAAGGTAAAAACAGTACAGTAAGGTAGCTTTTAATTGTCACTTCTAAAATTTTGATAGCAAAAAAACAGAAGCAGAAACCCCAGTGGAATTATCACAAGTTACACAGAAATAGTAGTGAGCACCAACTCACCAACTATAACAGTAACTGACACATAGTAGCTGCTCATTAAATAACTGTTGAATGAATGAGCATTCAAAAATGTTACTTTCTAGTGGGGATGGAAAGGAAAAGCCAAATATATAGCAATCAAGGTTTTAGAAATTGTTCATTCAGCTAAAAATGAGCAAAATATGAATCGGTATAGAGAAGTTTCAAAATATTTGAAAATGAAATGAGAATAACAGTGAGTTCACTAAAAACTTGAAATTTTTTAGATATTCAAAATAAAGTCTCATATGTAAGGAAAAGTTTTGGATAGCTGAAATATAATAATGATCTTCTTCTATATCTAGTGCTTAGGCAAAAAATGAGACATATTTTGAAATTAAAGAAAAACCCAAACACTTAATATTTAAGAGTAGAGTTGAGCAACAAAAGGATGCTATAAGATCTACAGATGAAGCAACAATTAAATGTGATTACTAGCATCTTGGCATAGCATTGCTAGTAATTTCTAGAAAGCCCCATAGAGGGAAAAGGTATTATGGGATTGATCATAAGAGAATATCTATGAGGAAATTGATATTGTGGATATCAATAAAAAAAAAAAAAACACCAATTTGATAATGAGAAGTTTTCTTCCCTTGGAAGAATTAGCCTTTCCAAAAAGAACCAGTGAAAGATGAATAGCAGAGGCACTGAAGGAAGATGGGAGAAACATTGATCCAATCTTCATTCTGTAATTATAAAGTTCACAGCTAGGTGTGAGTGCAAAATTTCATCTATTTCTGAATCTTGCTTTTAACAGATAAAGCAGCTCTATGACCATTTCACAGGTGAAACTATTGAAGTCTGGAGCAATTTCTGAATGGGAAAAAAAAATAAAGCAGCTTTTGAATGCTGGCATTTCCAACTTTCATACTTCCACTCCCAATTTGAATTTCATTTATTTTAATTTAGTTGAATTTTTATTGTCAAAGGTGATTATCAAGAGCCCTTAAAAATGTTACAAGATTGTTTCCTTTATTGTTTTGTCAGCCCTTGTGACCTCATTTGACTTAATGTTAGTTAGATAACATAAGATGTGCTTAGAGGTCATCTGTCATTTTGTAGGGGAGGGAGTGCTTCATACTGTCACCTCATCTTGCCGTGACCCCTCATGGTCCTTTCAGAAGTTGCTAGCACCCTCTTCACTCTGTGTGGTGCTGGTAGGGGCTAGTGCCATCCTCCCACAGTGAACACTCCATGTGCCAGACCTCCCTTTTCTGCCTGTATGCAAGGTAGTGGGGAACAGTTAAATGCCCTTGCCACCAGCCTTTCACAACTCCTGGGGTCTTTCCTGTTTATTAGTCAAAGCCCCTAGCCTCCTCTTCCTCTCTGATTCCCCTGAAGTTTATCAACAGATTCTCTTTACCTTAAGTTGGCCAGAATCATTTTATGATGCCTGCAACCAAGGACACCGAGAGTCATAATATTTATCTATAGAAAAGACAATGGTCATCTTCTCAAAATAATATTAATCCTTTAGACCTTGGACAGTCTTTAACGATATTTTAACTAATTCACCTATTTTGTGAATGAAGCAGTAAGACTTTAAGAGTGTCCTGGGCTGAATTGTGTTCCCTCCACCATCACCCAAATTCATATATTGAAGCCCTAATCCCCAGTACCTCTGAATGGGAGTGTATTTGCAAAGAGGGCCTTTAAAGAGGTAATTAAATTAAAATGGGGTCATTAGGCTGGACTCTAATCCAGTATCACTGGCGTCATCAGAAGAGATTAGGACACAGAAACACAGAGAAGTGACTGTGTGAACACAGGGATAAAAGACATCCGCTATGAAAGGAATGTTTGTGTCCCCTGTCCACCTTCATGGGTTGAAACCGACTTTCTAATGTGACAGTGTTGGGAGGTAAGGGCTTTGGGAGGTGATTAGATCATGAGGACAGAGCTCTTGGGAATAGAATTAGTGCCCTTACAAATGACACTCCAGAGAGCTCCTTTGCTCCTTCCTCCATGTCAGAAGACAGCCCTGTAAGAACCAGGAAGTGGCCACTGACCAGATACCGAATCTGCCAGTTCCTTGACCTTGGACTTCCCAGCAGCCAGAACTGTGAGAAATAACCGTTGTTTAAGCCTGAGTTGACTAAGACAGTGTCCATCTGTACACCAAGGAGGCAGGCTTCAGAGAAAACCAAATCTGCTGGCTCCTCGATCGTGGACTTCTATCCTCCAGAACTTCAAGAAGATAGAATTCTATTGTTTGAGCCCCCCAGTGTTTGGTCTTTGGTATTTTGTTACCATAGCCTTAGAAAACTACTTATCCAATATTATACTTTTAGCTATGGCAAATGTTAGACCTAAATCCAAATCTAAGAAGTTGCAATCCTGTGCTTTTGCTGATTCATGATTGCAGCAGTAAGCTTGGGTTCTGCCTTTCATGATGATCATAAATGTTATTTTGAGCAGTATTTTAATTGATAATGTAATTGACTAGGAGTCCACTTAAAATTGGTTCTGCTTACCAGTCTGTCAAATGGCTCTAAATCTAAGACTGAATGCAGGAATATGACAAATCACTTATTAATATTCACACACACACAAATAGCTGTCTTTTTTCAGATGCTCAGTTCACATGGTTTCTGAAAATCTATTGAATCTGGGTTGAGATTTGTTTTTTATTTTTATAAGACCCACATTCCAGAGTATGAGTCAATGAGTCTTAAGAAAAGACCGCACTAATCTGTGATTTTAGAAATAAATTACCTTCTAAGCTTTTACCAAATAGCTTTACAGCTTCTGCCAAAGTCCGTAATCAATCTTTGTCTTAATTTATTTTGTGACTTAAATGCTTTTAAGTTACCAGAGGAATAATGCTAAATATGAATATACAAAAGAGAAAGAAAGTGCAGCTTATCCTTAATTCAGTGGAAAATGAGGGTGAGTAAAAGCTTCTCTGGGGGAATAAATTGATTCAATTAACTGTCTTAGTTAAATTTATCCCATTAGAGAACCAAACCTTATGCAGTGCTCTGGAAAAAGTAGCTTTCTAAATGGGTCCCTAGAAATTTATATAATATAGGTAGGTAAACACATGTGTTTATTCAGTACAGTTTTACTCATTGTAGTTCAAAGGAAGCTTAAGCAAAATATTCTTATATTTTGCATTTTGTACTGTCCTTGAAAAGAAGCTCAATATCTGGGGGTATTACTGTTAGATCAATCACCCTCAGAAGCTTATAAAAGAAATTTCCCTCAAAGCTCTCCTCACAATTGAGGAAATAACCTCATTTAGTCTCTCACCAAATGCTTTTCCCAAAGGTACTTTGTTACATAGTCCATCAGTGGCACAGGTGTACTTGTAAGAAGAAAAGCATAACTTCTCTTCAGTGGATTAAGTGGGAAAGAGAAAGATGGCCAAGCAATGTGTTGACAATTTCTGCAGGAATTTTGAATATAGTTCCCCAGAAAATTAAAATGGATGCTATGTCCTCATCTATATATGTAGTCTCCTTGGAAATTAAAATTAAAATTTAAAAAGGCGTACCATTTAAAATAGCATCAAGAATATGAGATTTTTAAGGATAAGTCTTATAAATTGCCTCAAACATTCTAACACCTTTCTTTCCATACTCTTGCTCCTCACCTTGCAGAAGTTTCCTAATGGGTTTCAAAGCTGAGAAATTAAAAATGCCTGCATGGATTTCCTCACAAGTCAAATCTGGGAAATTGAAATGGAAGAAAGTATGTTTGGAAGGAGTGATCTGTGTTTTCCATGAGCTCTGCTGGAAGTTTGAAAAAGTTATACATAATAGGAGGTTAATAAGTGTAGTAAATCTGCCTTCCAGTGAGGATAAGGCCCGTTGCTTGCTGGGAGCCAGGGGGCTGCAAGTGTGTGCCTTTTAAGTGCCACTTCCCTATTTTTCAAAGCACCTCTATTCATTCTTGGATCAATCAGATTCAAACTGAGGTCTCTTCCAAGTATTTTTAAGCATTTTTCTTCTCTCAATTTTGAGAAGCAACAAGAAAAAACAAAACAAAACTTTAATCTGATCTAAATTAAATCGTTTATGCTCTTCAACAGAATAATTCAGAGAGAAGCCTCATAACTTGCTTCTCCTCTTATTTGACCAGCTCAGAACCCCAGGCAGGCTCTGTTGTTTATCTAAGGCTAGACCACATCCTTCCTCCTCCTACTACTTCACTTTAGTCTCTTTCCCTAGCATTGCCCTTTCCCTTCTACTTCTTGTGCTTTCCTACACTCCACCTAGCCCATCTACCTAGCCCTAATCTGAAACCAATCCAGGATCTTAGGTGCTTAAATTCTGGGGGAGAAAGCTCACCACCACATAGCCATCTACTGCCCTGGATACCCAGGCTCAGCTGGGCTGCAGCCCTTCTGGCCCACCAGCCATATGCTCCTGGTATGTGCTCCCTGCTGTCCCTCCCTCAGCAAGTCACAGCTGTGGGGAGCCTCAGTTGTCTGCTGCCTTCTCTGATGCCCTTCTACCCTGACTCCCTCTATGGAAAAAAGATACCAGCAAAGGTGGGGTAGACTTTTATTCAGGGTCAAATCCTTGAATTGGCATTTTCTTATCGTTTCCTGGGCTTTGCTCACGGGAAGTATGCTCCAGGAACTGTGCAAAGCACAGGAAGTCTGCAAAGGAGAACAAGAAGAACTGTGTGATGCTAGGAGAGAGGAGCTGGTTAGGGGAGGGGTGGATTACAAAGATAAAACCTTCCACTACAGCCTTGAGATGGAAAGAGCAGAAGAGTAGGTTACAAACTTTTCCAGTAATGCAGGAAGTGTGGCAGCACAAGCATGTTTCAGGAGTTCAGCAGTGAGAGTAAAGAGCTCCTCAGTATGGAAAGTGGCAGGAAGAGATATGGCTGCAAGGGAAGGTGTTGCCAAATTTGGGAGCCTCCTTTATGCCGGGCTAAGATGTCTTTACTTCACCCTTCACCCTATGACTCTCCTATTTTATTTTGTTTTACCTTACTTTATTTTATTTTTATTATTATTATTTTTTATTTTATAACAGAGGGAAACACAGCTAGAGAAGGACACATGCAGGGGGAGTGAGAGAGGGAGAAGCAGGTTTCCCATTGAGTAGGGAGCCTGATACAAGGCTCGATCCCAGGACCCCAGGATCATCACCTGAGCCAAAGGCAGATGCTTAATGACTGAGCCACCCAGGTGCCAGACATTAAAAGTAATGGCTCTTAAAGAAAAATTAAAATGGATACCAAGTAAGTTTCTTTCTTTGAGTATTAGATGACACCATAGGACGACTGCGTGTGAATGGGTGGCAAGGGGCACGACTGGCTTATGGGAACCAGGCTGGTAGGGCCACCTAGAGCCCAGCACTGTGTCCTCAAAAGGCTTCAGGACAGGAATTTAAGGCTTTGTAGTTGCTGCCCTGATATTCAAAAAAGAATCACAACTTTGGGCTCTAGATCACAGACAGCGGGCAGATAGCCTCTGCGCACTCGGGTCCTCCTCTCACCACCTCTCTCTGCCTTCTGGGCTTCTCCACCAGCCTCTGATCTCTTGAGCACCCCTGAGCCTCTCTTGCCCAGCCCGGCCTTGCTGTCCCCACGTGTCCACCCAGCTTCCTCATGCCATGACCCTGGTAAGAGCATGGGGCTGAGGAGGTCAGGGGCGAGTGTCCCAGGGCATTTTGGAGCAGGACAGGGTGGCCATAGTCACAGCCCCAAGTGGGCGGCACCATGACACATTCGGTAGACAGCAGCTGGTGTGAGCCTCTCATTCTCCCCCAGTCCAGGTACCAGGCAGGTCTCACTGTGGAGATTGCAGTCTCTTGAAGCACAGCTATCCTGTGTAGGCTGGTGAGGAGGCTGAGAAAGACAGGGAGATGCCCAGCTTGACTTCCCTGCCCGTGGCTGGGCATAGCTCATTGCTTATTCCAGGGGGCATAGAGCCTGTGGCTGGTGGGAGGAGGGGCCCAGCAGCTGATGGAGGAAGTGAATGTGTCTGCACCCAGAGGTGGGCCGAGGCCCTATGGTACCTATGAGGGTCATTGTCGGGCCCTGGGAAATATGGCATTAAATAGCAAATATAAAACACTATGGTAAGCCAAGAGAGAAAGATCAGGGAAGAAAGGAACATGTTTTATTTTTTAACATCTCTAAAGGCACAGTTTCATTTTGCACTGGGCCCGACCCATTATTTAGCTGACCCATGGAGGAGACAGGTTGCACTATTGCTGTGGCCTAGGCAGCGCCCAGAGTGAGAGGAATGGAATGATTTATTCTCCCTGTGCACTAAGTCTCCTGAATCTCACCAGGTCCTACATTACTTCAAGAATGCTGTTATGCATATTGCATTACATTTAGAATTTCCCAGTCAGTTCATCTTCTTCACTAAACTCTGGGCTTGTTAACAGCAGATTATCTGAGTAAAGGCATGATCTCAGTGTTGAAAGGGAACAAAATAATGAGTCATTTAAAAAAGTTTATTGAAAAAAAAAAACGGAAGAGTAAAAATAATGAAGGACCTCATGGAAAGGTGTGTGTGTGTTGGTTTAAGAAACATGTGGTATCTAACAGTGGGTCAGTAGAGTAGGGGAAGCTCCTGTCTCCTTTATGTTAGAAGCCTGTATGCTATTTTTGTCCTGAAGGTTGGTACCTAATCAGAGCACAAGTCAGGATAATGAAGGTGTTAAGGTTAAAGCTTCAGCCCTTCCTTCCTGTGGTTTAAGAGAGGGTCCATTGTAGGACTGCTGACAACACTGACTCCGTCTTGGGCCCTCCATCTTGTTTATGCTTATGGAATGAACTCTCACTGGGCTATGCAGGACAGGCCCAGTGGAGGTTCATGTGTACCCTGACTAGAATGTGGCAAGGCTTGTTGCGATCTTCCCAAAGATGCCTAATGCACAGAAGGCCCTACTTAAGCTAACCAGTAGAAAGCCTCTGGTACATAGATGGTGCCACTTTAGATAATTACCCTTTGACCTCATCACCCTGCCACTTGTTCCATAAAAGCCCGGCACTGGAGCCAGGACGGCTAGTACTGCCTCAATCCTCCGTCTGCCTGGTGCCCCCTGATAGTAAGTTACCCTGAAAAATTTCTGTATTAATAGTATGGAGTGGTTTGCTTTGTTTGTTGGTCTTAAAGTGCTTCTCAGTCTGGAAGATACTGAGCCTCCCCCCCTTCTAACAGTCCCTAAGCGTGAAAAAAGTTCACTTTGACGAGCTTCTGGGAGGGAAACATTTGCTGCTTTCATTATCTATACTAGAAATAGATGGTCCAGGAAAGGAAATGAAGAGGGTTGGCTCTTTTGAGATAAAAATTTCTATCCTTTTGTATTTGGGATGATTATTATCTTCCTCTCCCTTAAAATTTTAAACAACTACGATAATACCTCAACAACACGTGTAAAATATTCTGACGAATAAGTTCCTTTGTTTAACACATTCCCTGGAAACTTATCACTTATTTTATGGCATAACTCTGTTCCTGTTGAACGGGACCAAAAGATTATCGAGAGGATTTCATGTCAGTAAAGGACAAATGATAAGAAAAGGATAATATTTGAAATATTAGTGTTAGTGTAGTTAGAGAAATAAAGACACAAGGAGGACCTGGAAAAGGGCCTTTGCAGGCAAAATTTATTGGAGTTTTTGGGCTAAAGGAGAGTATAATAAAACCTCTAAAAATTAAGACAAAGAAATTAAGTCAAAGGGGCACCTGGGTGGCTCAGCTGGTTAAGCGTCTATCTTGGGTTCAGCTCATGATCTCGGGGTCCTGGGATCGATCACCACCTCAGGCTCCCTAGGAGCTCAGTAGGAAGTCTGCTTCTCGTTCTGCCTCTGCCCTTACCCCTCTGCTCATGCTCTGCCTCTTGCTTTCTCTCTCTGAAATACATAAATAAAATTTAAAAAAAAAAAAAAAGATTAAGTCACAGTGGATATTGGAATCCTAAGGAGAAAGGCTGAGGGTTTGGAAACATTGTGGCAGAGCCTAAGAAGCTTTTCCTGGTATGACTACTTGTATCTGAGAATATCCAGGCCCTAAATACTGAGTTTTTAAGTTATTGTAACAAAACAGGGAAGATCATGCTTGCCTCACATCCCTTTGACTTCGACTTTGGCCAAGTTTTAAACTCTCAGATCCTTAATTTCCTTATCCATGAAAAAGACTGATAATAATAGTATTCCTCATGAATTGTTTCTGAGTGTCAGGAATAATTAATGCACGTGAAAGACTTAGGTCAGTGTGATATGTATTAAACGTTCACCATACATTATCTGTTACTATGTGAATCAAGAATTAGTCAGAAAAATCTCAAAATTGCTTTTGTTTTTATGGAACCGAAACTGACTATGTGTTTTGAGGCAGTACAGTAATGATTAAAGGTGAAAGGCTTCCACTTTTATTCCCTAATAGCTGTATCTCTTTTGCAACCTTTTTTTTTCCTATAGAAATTCAATAACAATATGCAAGTTCCTTTTTCACTGAGGCTGTGTGTGTATGTGTGCTCAGGGAAACAAGAGATTTGCAAGTATTTGACTTGGTTTCCGATTAGATACTTTCACATTTATCTTTTCTTTTAAAGGTATATGTATTTATTTGAGAGAGAGAGCATGTGGGGGAAGGGGCAGAAGGAGAGGGTGAGAGAAAATCCTTAAGCAGACTCCCCACTGAGCACAGAGCCAAGGTAGGCTGGGATCTGAGATTATGGTCCTAGCCAAAATCAAGAATCGGACGCTTAACCAACTGAGCCACCCAGACCCCCATTTACACATTAATGAATGTTAATACTCTCAAACAGGCACTGTGGGTGGCTCAGTAGGTTAAGCGACTGCCTTCAGCTCAGGTCATGATCCTAGGGTACTGTGATTGAGCCCCACGTTGGGCTCTCTGCTCAGTGGAGAGCTTGCTTCTCCCTCTGCCTGGTACTCTGCCTGCTTGTGCTCTTTCTCTCTCTGTCAAATAAATAAATAAAAGTTTTAAAAAAATACTCTCAAACAAATGACAGATATATATATTTTTTTTTTCATGAAAGAGGAATGATTGGCTTTCAGATAATCAAATGAACTTGACACCACCGGGCTCTGGTCTCTAGTCTAAGTCCTTCCTTCCCCTCCCTTTCACCCTGAGCATGTTCTCCAGTGATGCACCTGAACTACTTTAACTTTATTTTTAAGAGTCACTATATGATTGTAAAAGAAATGATGCTTGGAAGTTTCTTGGAGCAGATTATAACTGAAAGCTATTTATAAAGAGAATGAAAACTGTTCTGTTTAATGACTTCTATTGTTACTTAGGGGTGGTGAAATCAAGTATCAACTGCGTACTTTGAGAAAGAATGGAGCCTCTTCAAAAGTGCCTGGAGAGCTATGGGAATTTTAAATGTGCCTGACCCAAATTACTTGTAGAACTCAATTCTTTGTTCTTTTTTTATGTTATAATTAAAATAGAAGTTGTAAAATTTCCTAAAGGCTAGCATAATAATTAATGTTTACAACTATTGCTGTGAGTGTCAAAGGGTGGTAATTAATGGAAAATAAAGGCAAACAGCCTTTCCATAAGCTTTTGTGATGTTGACTAACTAGAAAAGGGGAGAGGTCTCAGGTTATGTTTCTTGTATTTTCTAAATTACCTGTGATTTCTTAAAAATCTGTTTTTCTTTTGCCATGGTGATGAGAGCGGCTGTGGTTTTCTTTTACTAAAAGGTATGTGTGTTTATTGCTGATGTCTTTGTAAACACAGAGCTGAGGGTTGTGATCCATCTTCTTGTAATTCACTAGGCACAGGCTTTGTTGTCCTTACACAAAGTGCCAAAACTGACATCACCGGCCTTGTTCTCATAGAAGTCCAGCTGGATGAACCCTGGGGCATGTGTTCTAACCTCCTGTTCAGCACTGGGGTCAAAGCAAAGGGAAGTTTGACAAAGAATCTGTTGTGAGCTCCTTCTGGAAATGCCACGATGAGGCTCTATCCAGCTCAATGTACATTGCACCAGCTCCCAACCCTCTGCTTCCCCGTGGCTTAAGCTTTATAATGCAATTCAGAAGGGTGATGAAGAGGAAGAATAAGGGGGGGGGGGATGTAAGTCAGGACAGTCATTATTCTTTTCTGCTACATCCTAAAGTGGTGAATCTGATTTTTCCTGTTTATCTAATTTCTGCCATTTATTCTAAAATTGTGGAATCAAACAAACCTAAATGTCATGTTATGCATAAGTTAATGGAAACACATAGTGTCCGAAGCATTGGCTATAGGAATAGAAACCAGGAGTTCTCTAACCTATTGAGATTTTGGCTACTATATATTATTTTAGAACCCCTCAACTCATGCTGAATCTGTCTTGCAGCTTGACTCAGAACTTACCTGTGTCTGGTATGAAGACATAGGAAACTGTGTGCACTTGGAATCTTTCTTAGCTTTAAGAAATAAACTGTCAGACAAAATGTGAAAAACTTGGAAATAAGCAAAGAAAAATTATGAGTTACGTCTTCCTTTCATTGTCCTCAAACTTTTACAACTCTAATAATACAAAAATTGTTATCCATTCATAGAAATACAGATGTATTGTGTATGGTGGAACTTATTTAGTTATTGCCAGGTTAATATTGACAATTTCCTATCTATCTGAATATTAATTTGCACATTCCTGTGGACCTCTATATTTGTGTACTGAGGTTTCTTCTTTGATGAGGTTGTAATATGCTATTGGTTCTTTGTGAATTAATGAGTTAGATAAAATCTTTAACATGCATTTGCTTTATATTTGTATGGCAATCATTTCAGCTTTTAAAATAATCCTTTATCGGGGTGCCTGGGTGGCTCAGTTGGTTAAGCGACTGCCTTCAGCTCAGGACATGATCCTGGAGACCCGGATTGAGCCCCACATCGGGCTTCCTGCTCAGCAGGAAGCCTGCTCCTCCCTCTCTCACTCCCCCTGCTTGTGTTCCCTCTCTGCCTGTGTTTCTCTCTGTCAAATAAATAAAATCGTTAAAGAAATAATAACAATCCTTTATCAAGAACTTTAAAGAGTTAATATACTTTTCATTCTTTCTTTGAATTACAAACTTGTAGGTAGAGAAACTTCTTATAAATTTAAAATATTGATTTGCTCAATAGATTCTTATTAAATATTTCTGTCTCTGGTGTTCAAAGAGAGTCCTAAAGATAATGGGATGATGTGTTAATATGCTTTGCACTCTGCAAATCTGGGATCATTGGTTCATACAGATTCGTGGTTTAGATGGGGTAGGAGAATGATGGTGAGGAACTCTAGCTAACAGTGCTGGTGAAGTGTTCAAGTCCCTGTTGCTCTGGAAAGAATGGACGCCTCTTAAACTTAATGGAGAATTAGACTAGGTGAATAGCTCAGATAATTGTTAAATTGGTTCAATTGAATTGTAGCAAGAATGCCTCTCTCTCTTCCCTAATATAATGCAGCCCTAAATGGCTCCCACATTACTGTTTTGTCTCATGCTTGACTCTGAAAAGAAAAATAAATATTTGCGGAACTATAAGGGCAATAAAATAATAAGAAATGTCATTTATTATATTTATAGACACTTTGCTTTATTATCAGTTATTCCTCACAGTAACTCTATCTTGAAAGTATTATTACCTATATTCTATACTTGAGAAAAAGGGTATTCAAAGAGGCTAAATAATTTGCCCCAAAGTATGCATCTAGTAAGTGACAGAGCAGAGATTTGAAAACTTTTCTTTCCTTAACTGTCAAGCCACTGAGTTTAGCCATCAGGTAAATATGGGGCCTGTGTGGTGGGCCCTGGAGTTTTACTTTCTGGCTCTGAATTCTGGTTTGACCACTTCAGCTCCTCCTGAAGATCATGGACATTTAGGAGATGAATAAAAGAGGATCAGGGAAGAAGACTGAAATGGGAAGGTCAAAACACAAGTGGAGAACCGTTACTATTAGGGTCACAGAGGGATGAAAGGAGAGAATTGCAGGAAGAATGGAATAATCGGCCATGTCAAATAGTATAAGGATGTCAATTAATGTAAGCAAAACGAGTTTGCGTGGAGCAGTATGAAGTGATCAGTATGAAGTGATCACTGGCAAACATTGTCAGAAAATTTTAGCAGGGTGCAGGTAAAAGCCAGGTAACAGTCCACTGAAAGTAGACAGAATGTGGGGATAGTCTTCTTCTGAAAGACACTGAAGGCACAGGGGAGGGAGGAGATGTTGGAGACCACCCCAACCCTGCTCACCAAGAAGCCTTAGACAAGTAGAAAAGACCATCTAAAGGAGGGACAGATGCATGAGCCTTGGAGATCAGAAAGGAAAATACCTGGTAAGTTTCATTTTCTTTGTGAAATAGGAGAGAAGAGTGCTGTTCGAGAAGGAGGGTAGGGTGTGGGGGCAGCAGAGTAAGTGAAGGACAACCAGACAGTTTGCTGTTGGTTTTGATTTGCCATTATGAGGAATGCCAGAGACTGCTTATTATGAACATATAAATAGTTGACCAGAGAGGCTGCGGGCCAGCTGTCACGGGGCATCTGGAACAGTGACGGCATGGTGCTGTGGTTTCTATGGGAGGTCTTGGGATCCTAAAATATCAGATTGTATTAAGACTAAAGGAGGTAAAGGAGGTGAAGAGTGGAAGGGAAGTGGTCATGCTAGAAAAAGTGGCTAGAGTGAAAAAGGAGAAGAAGCAACATGGTCTAGATGTATTTAAACAATTAAGCCTGGCTGGGGTCTTGAGCTGGTCCTACAAATGGGGAACTGAGTTCTGAGGACTTCTGTGGGAAGAACAGGGGTGATGAGGAAACATTTTTAGCTCAGATTTTGTCTAAAGTGCAAGGTGAGCATGCACAAAACATCGCTGTCAAAATATTGCAAAACTCCCTCTATAGCTCAATGCCGAAAATGTTAAAGTAAATACATCATTAAGTACTGATTTTTCACCCTCACTGAAGCCGTTTGAAACAGATTTCCCTTCCAGCTGTTTCTGAAATAGCATTAGTTATAGAAGTTCTAAATAGAGAGTGATCTATAAAAGTTCCCTATTATTTCTTTTTATATTTTTGATCACTGATAACATTTTAGTCTGTGCCTTTTTTAGAGGCCATAGAAATTACTTGCCCCACACCAGGAAACACTGTAGGAGAAAGCATGTCTCAACAATTCTTGTAAGCAATGTCTTTCTAGAATCTTCCAGAAAGTATGAAAGAATGAGAAACCACAAATTTCAATAAATGTTTAAATTTGGAGATCATAATTCGTTTTATTTCTGGACTTGATCAAAGGTAACAGAAATACCAGTTTTCTCTTGACGTAGGGAAAAAGACCTCAGTTTCCGTCATATCTCTGATTCTCATGTTGGATGGTAGGACACAAAAAGCAGGGAAGCAATTTTTATAACCAAAGGAAATTAGTTTACTACCAGTTATTCCATCATTATGTATTTCATACATTTTAGCCTAGTGCTGCCTGATTCGTTGAAAAATATCACAAACACTTAAAACAGTTTGAAAGTAATTTGTTTTAGTTCAGGAGAGGAGAAAGGCTCTCTTTTTCTTTATTTTCCTTTCAGCCCTTCAGTGACTCAGTATTAATCCCTTTCTTGTGAATAGAGAGATAGACTTGGTAAATAAAACAAAATCCGGAACTTGGGATTTGTTGAAATCAGCAAAGAAAATGGGACGTCAGATGGTTTGTCTTGAACTTGCTTACATTCCCTCCTCCTTGAAGAAATATTAAGTTAAAGCATCGATCGAAAAGCTTATAAGAGAATCCCAAAGCAGGGATCAGTGAGTGTGAATGACAGACCCTCTGAGATGGACTTGGCCACGGTGCCCTGCAGATCCATTGCGAGCCATAAGGCTAATGTATGTACACAAGTCTATTAAGCTCTTCTCTCCGTGTCAGGCTCAGCAGTTTCCTTTCCATTTCTCTATCTGGAAATACTATTAGTCGGCTAATGCACCTTGCTAGAGAGGCAGGAGAGACCTCAGGGATTTGGGATGTGATAATGCCTTTGATCATTGCACAGATAAATTTTCTATGCACTTGGCCTCAAGTAAACTGGCCTAACCCAAAAAGACTAACTTTTGAAAACTGTTATTTTCAAACCTTTATCTCTATTTTGAATTATAATAGGATAATTTTAATCATGTATTTCCATTTTCAAACCCAAAGGAAAAAAATGCAAGAATTATATCAGCTGAAAGAAGTTAGATGGAATTTAAGAGGCTTCTAAGTACTTAGTCACATTTAATTACTTTAATAATTCTTTGCTGTAGTAATATTTTAAAATCAAACATTTTTTAAATGGGGCATTCTTTTTCTTAACATTTTGTTTTCTAATTAATTTCCAGTGTCTATATATGAGAACCACCTGGGCTGAACCCTTCTCTAGGTCAGAACTGCATCAAGAAAAGGTCGTTTTCCTCATTTCCTGCCTTCCCTATTATTGTCCTTCCTGGTACTCCCGTAGATGGGAATGTTATGTAAACTTAAATATCTTAATACCACTCTTGAATGAATATATTTGAACCTGTTACCTATTAGTAATTTTTTTTCTCCTGGGAAAACCTATATGTTTTGGAAAGTTCTACCTTAAAGATTTCTCCATGTTTATATTTTAGGCTTTTCTCTGTGTGGCTGCCCCATAGCCAGCCCCCTAGTAGCTACCTGTTTGCTGTTAGTCCTGAAGCAAAATGTCAGGTCACTTGCTGGGAATTAGGTCAGTAGGGGAGGGACTCAGGAAATGAATTTAGAGTCCTGGGAAGCATGTTCTCATTTTCTCCCACATCATCTGTGTTTCTCGAGGCTTTGGGGTACAGACCCTCAAAAAAGAAGAACCCAGACACTCCTGGGAAAGCTCTGTCTCCAAAGCCTCCTCCTTTCAGCAGCTCTCTATGCCAGAATTAACCTGTTTTACGCAGGCGACGTATACAAAATGAGCCATAAATCAGGGGACACAGCTTCATTAGGAGGGATAAAGAATTCCCTTGCATTTAAAATGCTCACAAACAGATCCTTAAGACTTGTCCAGAACACCTGGAATTTGTTGTTAATATCTAGATACAAGTGAATGGTTAGAGTAGTTTTGAACAGAAAAAATTTTGCCTGTCTCCATTTTATCACCACATCTTCAGTGTTTGAAAATCCTCTGTTCCCTTTTAGAAAAATTCCTGGCATTTCGGTACCTATGGGTACCCAGCAATTTTCTACACAAAACATATTAGCAGTGGGACTGAAAGACATTTTTTTTTTTTTTAAGATTTGTATTTATTTGACAGAGAGAAACACAGCCAGAGAGGGAATACAAGCAGGGGGAGTGAGAGAGGGAGAAGCAGGCTCCCCGCCGAGCAGGGAGCCCGATGTGGGACTCGATCCGGGGTCTCCAGAATCATGACCTGAGCCGAAGGCAGTCGCTCAACCAACTGAGCCACCAAAGACATTTTTACAAGCCAAGGCGGAGCCGGGCCCTGGAGTTCTCAGCAACTCTTGCAACCATCGATAACATCATTCCACCTGAAGCTGCTTGGAGCTGCACTGAGCAGCTTCAGTGTTTGATGTTATCAACTGCAACGGGGAAGCCAAAGCCAACAATGAATGCTTAGGTCTTGGTATACCAAAGCAGGTCGGCCTAGGCCTACTCTGCCATGAAAACGTGTGTATTATCTCTAATCGCTATAAATTCAGATTCGTGTGCCAGCAAACATTTGTTGCTGAAAGTGTTTACAGTTGATTTCCATCACTGGTTTCATGAAAGTGGAGACCAACGTGACTACCGTGACTACCCAGTTTCTGCCGCCTTTTGGAAACACTTGGTGATGAAACATCACAAAAAGCCATACAAAAGCCTGCTTCCCCAGAAGGAGCTAGTCCCAATGCCTAGGGGAAAGCATTCACTAATTCTTTTCTTATGAAAATCAGCCTTTGTTCAGAGCAGAAGGCAACAAGCAGGGACTTTTGCTGGGATGAGTAAATCAGGCCTTCAGCAGCTCTGGGAACAAAGTTACAGGAAGGGCTATCTCCTCTTTAGGGCCAAATTAAAGCAACACTACAGAAAACAAGTCATTTTCTCTGGTCCTGGAGCTTTGCAGAAAAGTAATCAACTATTCAAATAAGAGCATAGAAAAGAACATCAACCTGGACTGCAAAAGTAGGTTTTCGACCACAGATATTTCTTATGAATTAAGCAGAAACTTTTTTTCTCCAATAAGATTGGGAAAAGTGACATTTTCTAGCTATTTTTGTTTTGTTTTAAATGATACTAGACTTTAGTTAATACCTCTGGTCCTAAAATAGGGCTACTGGGAAAGAAAGCCTGTAATAGTGTCTCCATATTATCTTTAGTTTCTATTAATGTTGCTGGAAATGAAAGGAGAAGAAAATTTGCACTAGTGTTGAAATTGCATGTGGAAATGTGTGAATGACTTCTGGGATACTTTTGCTTGGGACTGAAAGCAGTACTTTCTATGCAATGACCAATAGACTATTAACTATAATTGGACTTAAAGTAGTAAAGTATTTTGTTCTGAATAAAATATGAATTTTTCCACTTTCAAGTGTGTTTAACAGAAAGGAGGAAAGAACCTAAATTAAGCAATAATTCTAGTGGCAAAGCTATCCATGTTATTTTTCACTGTAATCCATTCCGAATACAGTTTCTTCTGCTATGGCATATGGTCTGTAATGTAAGTTCTTGCAGGATTGGTATAGAGGCACATGCTGTCAATATAACTCGGAAGACCAGAAGATTCTTACATGATTTCCCTCCAGCCTCTTAAAGTTTGGTGCTGCCAGCAATGGCAGCAGAATGCAAAGTATACTAACAAAGCTGAATTCAGCAAGCCACGAGAGGGTAC
>PITA01022829.1:0-29538 GCA_004023965.1 Spilogale gracilis | reverse complement strand
TGGTCAGTGCTGGCCCCCTGCGGTGAGTGCCGAGTGCTGGCCCTGCGGTGTGAGTTGAGCCAGGCAGGTGGGCTCTGAGAAGGCGTGCCCACCAGAGATCTTGTGAGCACAGTGGCAGCGTCCACAAGTGTGTTTTGGGTTACTCATCCCCCGCAGGCTCCCCTGCCGTGCCGCAGGGGCCAGGGGAGGGCAGCTGGGCACAGCATGGTGGCCGAGCAGCGGCTCTGTGCCCGGCAACTGGGCAGATCGCAGACTCAGCTTTAACAAGATTTGCCTGGAGCCCCGCACCAGCCTCCCCCGGGAGACTTGGGTGTTCCCGGAGCGGTGGGCAGTGGAAATGCAGCCGCCCGCTTCCTTCCTCCTCTTCAGGGAAGTCCCCCACGAGCCCGGAAATCACTGTGAGCAGACCTGTCTCCCCTTCGCCCCTGGAAGCATGTAAGGGGCCATCTTCATGTTTCTCTGTGCAGGCTGCTGTCTCCCCAGGGGCGATGACCCAGCTCTCAGCCACCCTCCAGGCTCACCCCGTGCTGAGTCAGCTGACTGTGAAAGCCCCAGGCTCCACGTCCCACTGTTAAAAACTCAGGGAATTCAGCCCCTCTGGTTTTAAAGCCAAACGTTAAGGGACTAGTCTTCCCCCTATGAGCTCCCTCCTGCAGGCGCTGGTTCGTCTGCCCTCCCCATGGGCCTCTCTGACCTTCCCAGCCACTCACGCGGCTGCTTCTCTGTGCTTAGTTGTGGAGTTTGTTCGGCCTGTCTTTGGATCGTCTCTGGTTTATTGACTTGGGTGGGGTTGATCCTTAGTCGTACACACGAGATGGGTGAGCTCAGGTCCCCCGCTCCACCATCCTCCCAAGCTCCCCACAGTGGAATTTCGACCCCGGGTGGATTACTCCCAGAGAGCGCGCAGACCTGGTTCAATGATCAAGATCAGGAGATTTGGGTCTGGGGAGCTGGCGATATAAGGAGGCGATTGTGGACTTGCGTGTGTGCTATAATGGTGGAGACCTTCAGGGACGTCAGGGTCGGGGCATGTATCTGCATATGGGATGGACGTGAGATTTGGGGAGCCAGAGGGCACAGTGCGAACAGGGCAAAGAATGGGCTTCCGAGATGTCAGTGCCCAACTCCCAGCACGTGTTCCTTCTGCGACAAAAGGGACTTGGCAGGTGGGGTTGAGTTAGGGATCTTGAGATGAGGAACCCATCGTGAATTGTCCAGGTGGGCCTGAGATGTAATCAACCACAAGTGTCCTTATAGGAAGAGTGGAATAGAGGGCAGAGAGAAGAAAAGACGAGAGTGCTGCGAACATGGGAGAAGGAATACGCGCCAAGATTATAGGTGGCGACGGGAATCTGAAGAAGGTGAAGAAACGACGCTCCTTTCAGAAGCTCGAGAAGACGTCTACTGGACCGATGTCTTGAGATAGTCCTGTAATACTTACCGTTACGGCTTTTTTCAGTTGACTTTTGTGAAGTGGACACGGAATGCCACGTAGCGAGCTGTAGTGTACCCACGGAGTACAGGGAACGGAAGTAGAGACATTTATTATCGGAAGTCCCAGAGGACGTGCACAGGATCGTCAAGGGGGCGCCAGGTTAGAGTGAAGACGGAGAGGGAGGCAGGACCGGGGAACCGCCTTTGTCAGGGTCCCTGGGTATGGTGCTAGTGGGGCTCCCAGGCTCAGGCTGGATTTTCAAACCAAATAGATTGCATATTCATAAGCTCCAGAGTCTTACCTGATGGGCACACACAAGGAAGGTCCCGGGAGGCAGGGGAGACTGTTGATCACAAGGGCTGCTGGGAAATCCTAACAGGAGCTGACAGTTGCTGGCGACTGTGGGCGGCTCTGCAGGGCCCTTGTAGGAGGGCCGCGAGGCCGCTGATGGTCCCACGGGAAGTGGATGCCACAGCAGCCACACCGGGAGTAGCTTAGCAGGCCTTGCGACATGCATTTGGACTAGCCCTCGGAAGATAGTGAGTTTTGTGTTGTTTTAAGCCATAGGGTGTGTGGTGGCTTGGGACAGTGCAGGAGAGACAGCAGGCTGGCGTGTGGTTGCATGGACATTTGTTTCCTGCAGGGAGGCACCTTCAGCTCCCAGGGCACTGTCGTCCAGTCGGGGCTGTGCGTGAGCCTGCAGGTGGGCACTGTGCTGTTGTAGGGCGCCGGCTTCCTCCGGGAGATGGGTCATGTGCTGAGGTCAGTGAATTCAATGGGCAGACGTCCATTTCCACATTCCCTTTGCTGCAAGCTATGTCCCTTGTCAGATGGGACGCTGTTCGGAGTCCCGCGGTGAAGGACAAGGCATGGCGTGTGCTTACGGTGGTCGGCACTGGTGGCCCGCCGTAGGGAGCTCTGTGCCCGTGCAGGCGTCCCGGCTGCAGAAGGCTAACTCAGCAGGCCGGCGCCGCCCCCAGAAGGGCCTGTGTTCATGGTGGCTTTGACCAGTGGGTGGGCATTGAGCTCTCGGAGTGTCCTGACTGATAAAATGCTTTTCATCCTGTTGCAGAAGGCCCAAACTTCTGTGTTGACTATCATCAAGCTATCATTGGCTTAATATGACCTGCCGCTTTGACATCCGGTGAACTTGGGAGAGCTCCCAGGGGCCGCCCTCTAAGGTCCTCTCCCCCTCTGCACAGTCCTGTCCGAGGGCAGGCACTGCTCCCTCGTATCCCCGAGTAGTGGCTTTCACCTTCCTGATAGCCTGAAGAATTATTCCAGCAAGCCGATCACACGCCCTTTTGAGAATGAGCCACCACAGCCTCGTGGCATGGCCAGGTTTGCCGCCGGAGTCCCTGGTTTCTCGGGGTGCACGCCATCTGTGGGGCCTCTGCCATTGCATGGTCTCTGCAGGAAGACCTTTCTGCAGGAGCACGCTGATGTGTGCCATGACAGCGGTGGCATCCTCGCCTGAGGAGGGTGACATCCCCAGACGAGCTCACAAGAAAGGGACGGTCCAACGCCCCTTCTGTAGTTAAGCGTCTCTGGGTGTGTGCTGTCCTGGGAGCTGCGAGGACATGTGGCTGATACCTGCCATCAGACTCATCTGTCCGGTTCCGAGGTGTCTTCGGGCTGGCCGCCCCGCAACCCTAAGGCAGGTTCTCTCACTCACCGCCAAGAGCAGGAGAGGGTCAAGCATGCTGGGGCTTTGAGCCACGCTGTGCAGGTGGCCTAGCCAGTTCCAGCGACGGCGAGTGCCTGGTTTCCCTCTGGGTTGTCGCCGTGCACCTGCATGAGTGACTCCCGGGGAACCCTGGGCTCCTGGGCTCGGATGAGCCTCCTTGATTGGCACACGTGTGGTCAGACGTTGCTGCCGGAGGAATTCAGTATGTCCTGTGTGAGTGTTCGGGGATCCTGGACTTCCGACGACCTCTGGACGTTACCCCGTGTGCCTAATTCCGTTGTGGATTTTACTCAGTTCACTTACGTATGTTACGTGCTATAAGGCATGTTATGCAATAAACCCTAACTGCAGACGACAGTGTCTTAGCCATCAAGCTGGGGCTCTGTCCCCTCACATGTGTCACAGCCTCTCCCCGTGAGGTCCCTGGAGGAGAGGGCCTGTCAGTAGGCAGCCAGCTGGGCTCTCTCGGGAGTGATGCTGTGCTGGGGGCTAAGAATCGACCTCCAGGTGGAGTGCTTACCAAGAGTGGCAGTTGGTTTTTACTGAGCCATGTGTGACCTCCAGCTTTGGTCACTTGGTGCCTGTGCCCAGGGATTACACACAGTGGTGACTGGAGGGCCAGTGTAATGCACGCTGAGAGGTGCTTCCCAGAATTTCCCCCCATCAGAGCCAAGCACGGTTTCCCAGCCGCTGGAGTCTGGTGACCCTAGCTCCACAGGTGGTCCTCTGCCTAGACAGCTGTCTTGTTCAAGGTTATGCTCCCTTCCCAACGGCTGCCTACGTGCCCTCTGGTGAGTAAGGGGTCACAGAGACCTAGCCTCTTTGCCCCCAGGTGGGGTGATGCTGCAGGGCCATCCCAGCTCCACAGTCCCTCATCAGTCTGAGGCCTTCGCTGTGACGTACCACACGTCAGCTTCCTCTTCTTCCCGGCCCTTCCACCTTCCCTCCCTCGGGAGTTGATCCCGAGAGGGCTCCCTAATAACTTCCTTCATGCTAATCTCTGTCTCAGAGTCTGCTCTCAGGGATCCTATAGGTGATGGAGGCTAGCAGATGTGGGGTCTAAGAAGGTAGGCTTTAAAATATGGGGTTTTGGAGCTACATTCACCCAGGCTGGCTGTCTTTACTAGTGGTAGGCAGGGCACTGATGGCAGAGGTGGGGGCTTGGTGTTCAGCCTTCCCGCAGTCAGTAAAAGGAAATGCACTGGTGGACACGATGTATAAGCTGATTGAGAAATGCAGGAAAAAGAGTCTAAAAAAATGCAATGGGATGACTGCCTCTGAGGGCAGCCATTGAAGTGGGAAGAGAGGACGAAGGGCTGAAGGTCCTGCTTAGAGGCTTAGTGTGAAAGTCACATGACCCACCTGCTTGCAACGTCCACAGAGGCTCTTACCTCCTGCAGCCAGGGGTAGAAGAGGCTGAGGACTGGGAAAGCAGAGCACTGGCACTGACGGGTCAGTTATGCCCACACTGGGGACTTGTTTGGGAAAGAATACGACCCTGATGCATGGGATGGGGAGCATGGGGGTGAGTGCACTACAATTCTGATGACTCAGATTCCTCTGCATTCTCTAGGCTTGGACAAGTGGCCCACTGTTCCCCCTGTGGACTTCGTCAGTAGCGAATGGGACGATGGCCCTCCAAAAGTCGTGTCCACATTCTCACGCCCACCGCTTGGCGAAGCTTCTGATTTCTTCTGTTTGGCTGCACGTGATGTTGCCCCTTGCCATCATGCATACCTAGGCTGAGCTACAAAGTAACGGGGAGCTCGGTATCCCACGAAGGGCTTCTAGGACCTTACACATTCCTCTAGCAAAAAGGTGGGGCAAGAATTCTGGTTCAGCTTAGAATGGATGTAGCTGTCTTTGAGTCTTTGCACAGAACCATGCCTCCTGTCTGAAGTAGGTCACTGATTCTTCCTTTCCGCCAAGAAATAGGGTTTGGTCCGGATAGGCTCTCAGACCCCAGGTCCCTGTGAGGCAGCAGTGCTCACTGCATTTCCTCTGGGCCCTCCCACCTTGGATGCGGACTGGAGTTGGGCTCCACAACCTCTCCAAAACGGGGCCTGGGGGGCGGTTCAAAAGGGCAGGAGTAACTGAATGCCGAGAATGGCCGGAGCTCCTGACTCCGGATAAGCACTCCCCCTCCCAGGGTAAAACCCCACCTTCTTGCGGCAGCGGGGCGCCGCTGCAGGTGCCCGTCGCCGGGCGAGCGGAGGGCCCATGGACGCCGCTGCAGGTGCCCGTCGCCGGGCGAGCGGAGGGCCCATGGACGCCGCTGCAGGTGCCCCTCGCCGGGCGAACGGAGGGCCCATGGACGCCGCTGCAGGTGCCCGTCGCCGGGCGAGCGGAGGGCCCATGGACGGCGCTGCAGGTGCCCCTCGCCGGGCGAGCGGAGGGCCCATGGACGCCGCTGCAGGTGCCCCTCGCCGGGCGAACGGAGGGCCCATGGACGCCGCTGCAGGTGCCCTCGCCGGGCGAACGGAGGGCCCATGGACACCGCTGCAGGTGCCCCTCGCCGGGCGAGCGGAGGGCCCATGGACACCGCTGCAGGTGCCCCTCGCCGGGCGAGCGGAGGGCCCATGGACACCGCTGCAGGTGCCCCTCGCCGGGCGAGCGGAGGGCCCATGGACACCGCTGCAGGTGCCCCTCGCCGGGCGAACGGAGGGCCCATGGACGCCGCTGCAGGTGCCCGTCGCCGAGCGAGCGGAGGGCCCATGGACGCCGCTGCAGGTGCCCCTCGCCGGGCGAGCGGAGCGCCCATGGATGCGGCGGCGGTGGCTGCGGCCGGACTCCGTCTGAGCAAAGGCTGAGCTGAGCCCCTGCGCGTCCTGCCTTGCCCGACCGAAGAGCGGCTCAGCGCCAGACACACAGAAAGTATTTTGAGGGCGTCTTTCGCCCACTGGTCCCCCTGGCGCCGCTGCTCCCCCCAGGTGACCTGGGCGCAAGGAGGAGGCGGTCAGGGCTGCAAGCCGGGGGTGCCTGGTGTGGGGGCAGGACTGAGCTCCCGAGGCCTGGAGGCGGGCGGGCTGCTGGAGACGCAGGTGGGGGCGGGGCGGCCGGAGGCGCCAAGGTCCGCTGGGCCAGGCTCTGCGACCCAGGTGTGCGGGGACCGCCTAGGAAATGAGAGGGCCGGCGCAGAGCTGCCCATGAAGTTTGGGGTGCTCGCTGTAATCCAAATACTAGGTCTGATGTGCTGCCGAAATGCCACCTTTCGCGAGCGCATTTTGCTTTGCACAGTGGTTTTCATTTGTTCCTTTCCATGGCTTTGGAGGGGTGTGGATTATGTGGGTTATGCCCGTCCCACGATAGTGGGGGTGGTGGTGGTAGTGGGAGCTTCACGGCTGGATTAAGACCGATTGATGCCCTGAGAACCCCTCCCCCGCGCCCGGGCAGCGCCCCCGGTCTTGCTTTGGGTGAACACGGGAGTCCAGGGCTCCATTGCCCACATCAGCTGGTGAAGGAAATGCCAGGGACAGAAGCAAATATGACATCAGATGACCTCTTTGAATCAGACTGCTTTTTTTTCAAACCAAACTTTTCAAGTTTAGTCATCCAACAAGCCGGATAAAATCTGTTTTAAACAATGCAGACCGAAGTTGATCTTCACAATTAGAATTTTAAGAAATTCCTCAAAGTTGCAGGTGTCCCTGAAAGTGTGGCGGCCCAAGAGCCCCAGGGAACCACCTGGTGCCCTCGAGGGGCGCCCTGAACCCTGGCCTGTCTGCTGCGCGGCGCACCAGGCCTGGAGGTGGCTTGTGCGCAGGGTCGGCCCCAGGTCTAGCCCTGGCCTCTGTCCTTCCTGGCCGTGCGACTTTCCAGGGTTCTGCAGTCGGACTCGGTTTCCTCTTGTAGTAAACGGAGTTCACACGCGTCTTTCAGGGATGTTGGGAGGGAGGCAATAGACCGAGGATGTTACCGGTACAAATGAGGAACTTAAAGATTCCGGCGTACTTTTCCAAGATTATTCAGGGAAATTTTGCAAACGGCTAGGGATGAGGGATAGGAATAAAGACTGCATTGTCCTTTTCAAGAATCTGAACTGAGACGTGGGCAGGTAGATGACGGGGGTAGGGTTTCATGGCTGGCGCTATGGGACACCGTGTAATGCTGATTGTATGTTTGCCCTCCTCCCATTTTCAGTTAGCCTGGCATGCACATACAGTATGACGGGGCTTTGATGTATAGTCCTGTAATGAAGATATAGAACCAATCTGTCATTCCCCCCGAATTCCTACGCGATCCTGGGCTGGGAAAACAGCTGTTCCGATTTCCTCCCCACTGTTTCTGTCTTTGCAAGATTCTCTTATGATTGGAATCATAAAGTTTTGAGTTTGGCTTATTTTTCTTGGCATAATGCATTTGAGATTCGTTTGTGTTATTGAATGTATCAGTAGTTTTTCTATTGCCTTGTAGCATTTCATTGTGTGGATAGAGTATGCCTTCTTCATTCCTCAGCCGAAGGGGCACACTTGCTAGAAACATTCGTAGGAATGTGTTCACTGCACTGGATTAATCCCCAGGACCAGGATCGCTGGCTACAGTGGTGTTTAACTTCGTAAGAACCGCCGAGCTGCTTTCCAGAGTGGCGGTACCATTCTGCATTCTTTTATTTTTTATTTTTTAAAAAAGATTTATGTATTTATTTGTCAGAGAGAGAGAGAGACAGCACAAGCAGGGGGAGGAGCAGGCAGAGGCAGAGGGAGAAGCAGGCTCTTCGCTGAGCAGGGAGCCTGACCTGGGGCTCCATCCCAGGATGCTGGGATCATGGCCTGAGCTGAAGGCAGAGGCTTAGCTGACTGAGCCCCCAGGCGCCCCTCATTCTGCGCTCTTGTTTGCAGCACGTGAGAGCTCCAGTCGCTGTGCACCCTCATCAGCCCTGCAGTCTTTTGTCTGCTGATGTCAGCCATTTTAATGGATGTAGTGATAGCTCATTGTACATTGTGTATCTCATTTATATTTTCCTAGAGTCAGTGAGGTCTAGCATCGTGTCATGTGATATCTTGCCACCTGTTACATATTTGTGTGTGTGGTTTGTGTGTATTCTTTGGTGAATTTATTTTTCTTAAATTGTTAATTATATTTTTATTGGGCTGTTAAATATTCTGGGTAAAAGTCCTTTATCAGGTGCCTGAGGCCCAGTCAGATAAGTGTCTGCCTTCAGCTCAGGCCATGACCTCAGGGTCCTGGGATTGAGTCCCTGCTCAGCGAGGAGTCTGCTTCTCCCTAGGCCTGCTGCTCCCCCTCCCCCGACCATGCTCTCTCTCACGCACTGTCTGTCAAATAAATAAATAAAATCGTTTTGAAAAGTCCTGTATCAGATAAAAGATTTGCAAATGTTTTCTCACACTCTGTGCCTTGAATTTTTAATATCTTAATTTTTAAAAGAGCAAAAGTTGTTAAATTTAATGAAGTCCGAATTACTAGTTTTTTATGTGAGGATTATGGTTATGGCATCATATCTAAGTATCTTTGCCCAACCCAAAGACACAATGACTAGTCTGTTTTTTTCTAGGAGTTTAGTCATTTTAGATTTTCCTTTAGGTCTGTGATCTGTCTTGTGATAATTTTTGCACACATGTGAGAAATGAGTTGAGGTCTATTTTTTATTTTTTGCATGTGATATCCACTTGATGCTGCACCATTTGTTGAAAAGATTGCCCTTTTTCTACTGAGTCTTTAGTAGAAAGACTCAGTAGAAGTCCAAAATTGATAGATCCAAAACTGATAGATCCTATCAGTGTGGGCGGTTCTGTGGTGTTGCTCTCTACGTGTGTCCCTTCCCGGCACCACACTGCCTTAATCCTACACCCGCCGAGGGACCCTGGAAAACAGGGAGTGTGAGTTCTCCGACTGTTCTTTTTCAAAATTATTTTGACAATTATACTTTCTCTGCCTTTCCATAAAAATTTCAGAATCAGCCTTTCAATTGTTACCAAAAATCCTACAGGAATTTTGATGGGAATTTCATTTAATCAATAGATCAGTTTGGGGAGAATTGACATCCAAAGGCTATTGACTCTTGCGCTTCATAAATAACAGTAGCCTCCGCCATTTATTGAATTGTTCTTTGATTTCTTTTATCATCTTTTTAGTTTATGGGATAGAGAACTTACACATATCTTCTATGATTTATATGTTAGTATTTCATGATTTATGTTATTATTTGAAATGGTACTTTTTTATTTTTAAGTGTCAATTTCCAGTTTTTTATTTCTTTGTATTTATTGAAATAAAGTTGATTTTCCATTTTGAGTCTATATCCTGGAGGCTTACTAAACTCTTTTACTATTCTGTTTACTTCTTGAGAATCTTTGGCATTTTCTCATTTCCCCCATATGGTAGATATACAACACTGGGTAAGTTTCAGTTATACAACAAGTTGATTTGATACATTTCTGTATTACAATGTAATTACCAGCTTTGCATTGGCTAACGACTCAATCACATCACATTGCACTAAGCTAATACCTACCTCATACCACGTTTTTTTTGTGGTGAGAACATGAATACCTACTTTTGGTGATTTTTAGAAGACAATAGAGTACTGTTCACTGTGATCACATTGCTGTGCATTCTAGCCCTAGAACATATTCGTCTCCTAACTGGACATTTGTGCCCTTTGACCAACTAATCCCATATCCCCCTCCCCTCCAGCCCCTGGAAACCACCATTGTAGCCTCCCTTTCAGAGTTTGGATTTCTTAGGTGCCACATCCAAATGTTATTGTGCAGTATTTGCTTTTCTCTGCCTGACTTATTTCACTCATCATAATGCCCTCACGCATCAAGGTCCTTCCAGCTCATGCCCGAATCTTATGCCATTGTATGAATTTACATTTTCTTTATCCATTCATCCGTAGACACTCGGGTTGTTTTCGTATTTTGTCTGTTGTGAAAAATGCTGCGGTAAACACGGGCGTGCAGGTTATCTCTTGGAGAGCCTGTTCTCACCTCCTTTGGATCTGTACCCAAAAGTGACTTTGCTGGGACACACGGCAGTTCTACTCTTAATTGGTTGAGGAATCTGAAGAACCCAGACTCACAGATGCAGAGAGCAGATTTGTAGTTGCCCTAGTGAGGGGTGGGAGGTGGGCAAAATGGGTGAAGGGGGTCAGAACATACAAACTTCCAGTTAAAAGATAAGTAAGTTCTGGAGACGTAATGTACAGTATGGTGACTTAAAAAGTGCGCATTTGCCGTTGGATGGGATGCTCTACATGCATCTGTTAGGTCCGTTTGGTCCAAAGTATGGTTCAAATCCAGTGTTTGAGTATCGAAGTCCCATTATTGTATCACCCCTCTCCCTTCAGATCTGTGAGGATCTGCTCGATGTCTGTAGATGCTCTGATGTTGGCGGTGTGTATTGACAATTGTGATATCCTCTGAATGACCTTACCCCTTTATCATTATATACCACCTTCTCTATTGTTACTATTTTTAGCTTAAAGTCTATTTTTTTCTGTTGTGATTAAAACTGTCCCCACTGTCTTTGATTTCTTTTTTATTATTGTGTTCGGTTAGCCAACAAACAGTGCCTCATGTTTTTTTTGTAGTGTTCAATGATTCCTGAGTTCTAACACCCAGTGCTCGTCACCACACGTGCCCTCCTTAATGCCCATCCCCCGCTCACCCCATCCCCCACCCCTTCTGTAACCCTCAGTTTGTTTCTCCTTGAACTGAATATCTTTCTATATCCCTTTACTTTGAGCCCATGTGTGTCCTTAAAGTTTAAGTGAATCTCTTGAAGGGGTTATTTAGTTGGGTCTTTTTTTTTTCTTTTTTTTTTTTTTTAAGATTTTATTTATTTGACAAAGAGAGAGACACAGCGAGAGAGGGAACACAAGCAGGGGGAGTAGGAGAAGCAGGCTTCCCATTGAGAGGGGATGCGGGGTTTGATCTCAGGACCCTGGGGATCATGACCTGAGCTGAAGGCAGACACTTAGGGACTGAGCCACCCAGGCGCCCCCCTTTTACATTTGTTAAGGTTTGTTTAATGGCTCAGAATACGGGTCCCTTTGTATAAATATTCCATATGTTGACAAAGAATGTGTCTTCTGCTTTTGTTGGGAAGAATATTCTGCAAATCTCAACGGGTCAAGGTAGCTCATGGTATTTTTCAGGTCTTTTCATTCTTACTCGCAGTCTGTCTCTCTTTTTTTCTTCAAAAATTTTTTAAAGATTTTATTTATTTGACAGAGAGAAACACAGCCAGAGAGGGAACACAAGCACGGGGAGTGAGAGAGGGAGAAGCAGGCTTCCCGCCGAGCAGGGAACCTGATGTGGAACTCGATCCCGGGTCTCCAGGATCATGACCGGAGCCGAAGGCAGTCGCTCAACCAACTGAGCCACCCAGACGCCCCTTTCTTAATTTTTGAGCTGTCAAAGTGTCCAACGTCTTTATGGGTTTTTCTGTTTCTCATATCAGTTCTATGGGTTTTTTGCTCTATGCATTTTGTAGCTCTGGGGCATGTGTATTTAAAAAGAGTCTTAGAAAATTGACTGCTTTATCATTACGTACAAATCCTCTCTATCTGTCAGAGCATATCTTGTTCTGAAGTCTCGTTTATCTGATGCTATTGGAGCTCCTGCAGCCTTCTTTGGTTAGTGTATACGTGGTACGTCTTTTCCGGGACATTCACGTAGTCCTACAGTAGGGCCTCTGTGGCTGCCTAGGGTTGCATTTCTGGGTAGAGTTCGGGGTTAGTTACAGCGTTGTTGTACTTTAAATCAGTGTTTTTCAAAGCGTATGTCGCAATACCTTGTATCATGACATCAATTTTGTGGAGTATAACCAGCATTTAAAAGTTGAGTGTAGTAAGGTGGTTGACAGCACATTGGCTGGGCCTTCGGTGGGCTTTTCAGGGACGAGAATGGCTACGGCCAGTGATTTCTGCCTGTGCTACCACACGGGGCAAAGGACAAGTTTGGACGATTTAATGGGTTGAGTTGTGGTTGGATGACACTGAAAACATGAACGTCCAGTAATCAGAATCCTACGGTCAAGGCAACGGAAAAGGCCTGAAAGGCCATCTAGTTTTCTTGACATCATAGTTGGAGCATTTTATTTTATTTTTTAACTTTATTTAGAGTGGGGAGGGGGATCTTTAGCAGACCGTCTGCTGAGTGTGGAGCCCGACTCAGGCTCAGTCCCACGACCCTTAGATCCTGACCTGAGCCAAAATCAAGAGTCAGGTGTCCAACTGACTGAGCCACCCACGCGCCCCCCCCCAGACTTGAACATTTTTAAAAATTATTATTATTTTAAAAATATTTTATCATTTTTAAAAATAATACTTTATTTTATTTTTTCAGTGTTCCAGAATTCATTGTTTATGCCCCACACCCAGTGCCCCATGCAATTCGTGCCCTCAATTATTATTTTTAAGGTTTTATTTATTTATTTGACGAGACAAACACAGCAAGAGAGGAAACACAAGCAGGGGGAGCAGGCTTCCCGCAGAGCAGGGAGCCCGATGTGGGGCTTGATCCCAGGAATCCCAGGAATGTGGGATCATGACCTGAGCTGAAGGCAGATGCCCAACAACTGAGCCACCCAGGCGCCCCCATACTTGAACATTTTGAAGAATATCCCATCATGAGATGGTCCAATGGATGCTTAAAGTTTTCCAGGACCACTGACTTTCAGACTCCCCAGCCAAGCATTGCTTCAGGCAGTGTATGTAAGACCACACGTCTTGGAACATGAACGAGACCCGCTCTGAGGAGCTGGCTGCGAGTGCCGTGGTCAGAGCTGCGTGTAGGAGTCTGGGACAGCTCCCTCGAGAAGTGGCAGCTGGAGTCATAGCCAGCGTGCAGGGCTCCAAGAGCACCGGGCTCCGGGGTTCCCAGTGGCTCACCACCGACAAAAGCAGACAACTGAGTGGCGGCCAAAGAAGAAAGGGATAAGTTCAGAGGCCACCAAGGGAGATGGTGGACTAGCATCTCAAAGACGGCCTCCCAGGTGCTGAAAGTGCTTCTAGGTGTGGCCGTTGCAGAGAGGAGGTCATGATGAGAAGGGGCTGGTGGGGAGCTGCCGGGGTAGGTGGGGACTGGGATGGGAGGTGGACACATTTCTTTTACCGCATCAAAAATAGGTTCTCTTGTGATGTAAGTCAGTCAGAGCATCCTGAATGTCTTTGGATATTTTACTGTTTGGTAAAGGACCTGAAGTGTTCAGTTTTTAGCCTTATTGGATTACAGTTCAAGATTAAATCAGTCTAAATTGTGTGTTTTTGAAGCTGTTTTTATATTTAATTAAGCGATGGGTTGGTCATTTACAATATTGGGAAACTTTTTTTTGCATGCTAGCTAAAAATGAAGTACATAGACAGGAGTACTGGTTATTCTCACTTGGGCCCCAGTGGTTTGGAGAGCCCCCACACAAATTCTGTAAGTACAGGCGACCTTTTGTTGAGATTTTGCTCCAGTAAAGCATATTAAAGCATGAAAAAATGAGTCTAATAAAAAAATCAGAGTATATTATTTATAATAAAGAATAAGTGTATTTACCCAAACTTAAATTTGTGTGTGTGTGTGTGCATATGCGCACATATGCAGGTATTTTAAATTGGGATGTGAATGTGTTTTTTATGTTTCAAAACGTGGTTGAAAACCATTAGTTAAACCATGATGATGAGACTTCCTAGGCAGGATATGAATAATAGACCCTGCGCTTTCTAGTAATCTAACTTTCATGTTCTCAATGGGTTTTGAGATGTAGCCCTATATTTTTATAATTCTTATTCTCTACTATTGAATTATTTATAACAAATTTTTTTTGCTAAGCTTATCTACTAAGAGTGAAGCAAATTCCTTAGACCTCACTGGGGATTTGCTTTCCTACAGTCTGCTAGAATACCCTACCCAAGTACATGTTAGGAACAGAGTAAACATAAGACTTTTCTCACAGGTTCTATCTTGATGTTGACTAAATTCACGATTTCTTTTGTCCTTCACGTCTTCTTAGAAAGTGACTGCTCGCCTTGCGAAGGGGCTCTGCGCTGGGTCTGGGGGCTGCTGTCCTGGCTGCTGTCTCTGCTCTGAGACAGCTGGAGGGTGACGTGCTCTATCCCTCTGCCTCGACTGCTTGAGAGACCCCGGAGCCATCGACTGCGGTCTTGTGCTATCACTGCTCATCCCGGTATGTGAGTCTACAGCCAGCCATTGCACTGTTCTCTCTGCAAGGCCATCTTTAAGATAGAGAATATTCGCCGTGTGTGGCAGATGGCCAGCCTAGTGGAAAACATCTGGAGGGTGATATGAGATGGGGAGAGACCACCCGGAGAGGACAGACCACTTGAGCAAAATACATAGAAGCTATGTGGGCTACATTTGGAGAAGCTCCATAGTCACTGCAAGGATGACCAGCAAGTACCGTGTGTGATGTGCCGGGGGTCCCGGGAGCACAGGCGCCATGCCGCTGTCCTCCTGGAGAAGGCTGCACAGCCTTGTCGGGTAAGAATTCTGCTGGGCCCTAGCTTCATTCTCATAGCCAAGAAAGTTGTACGATGGTGCCTTCAGGACAAGGTCTAAATTCCTTTTTTGGAAAACATTATATTGAAGTACGATTGACATGTGAAAAGCTGAACATATTTAATGTCGGCATCTTCCTGTGTTTGGAGATAAGCATACACCTATGAGGCCATCACTATTGTCAAGGCCCGAGACTGATCACTGACCTCCAAAGTGTCCTCCTACCCTCTTCATCATTATCATCAGGGGCGTGTGTGTGCGCGTGCGTGTGTGTGCACGTGTGTGCACGTGCGTGTGCACGTGTGTGCATGTGTGTGCATGTGCATAGTAAGAATACTTAATCTAAGGTAAGATCAATCCTCTTAGCAAGTTTTAAGCACACAATACGGTATTATTAGCGCTAAGTGCCATGCCCTAGGGACTACCTCCACACGTGTTTATCTTGCTTAACTGGGACTGTGAAGCCTTGGACCACCATGTCCCCGTTCCCTCCCTGGTAGCCCTGGTAACCGCCATTCTCCTCCCTGCTTCTGTGAGATTGACTGTTTGAGCTTCCACACACAAGCGAGAGGAACAGTATCTGTCTTTGGTGTCGCGTGATGTCCTCCAGGATTTCCGCCCTTCGTAAGGCCGAGGAGCGTTCCCTTGTTGGCGAGCAGCGCCTTCCTGCACCCGCTCCTCTGTTGATGGACGGGTGGTTAGCGCCCGCATGGACACGGGAGTCCGGAGAGCAGACGGAAGGAGACCCCGACTTCGGGTCCTTTGGGTAAATATTCAGAAGAGGGTTGCTGGCTCATTGGGCAGCTCTATTTTCAGCTGCTCAGGCACGTCCACAGTGTTTTCCGTGATGGCGCATCAGCCGACCTTTCCACCGGGAGGGCAGCAGGCCTCCCTTTTCTTCACATTGTCATCAAGACTTGTCATCTTTTGTTTTTAATAGTAGCTATCCGGAAGTTCCTGGTAAAGCATCGCCCTTTGAGTTGGTAGTAGAACCGGTTTGTTCCCTTATCTTTCTACAATAGCAAGTCTCTCCTGTTGCCGGGATTGTCCTCTGGGGCACCAGCGCTCTCCGCAGCCCCGAGGGCCAGCTTCAGGCTGTGTGTGCTCTAGCCCGTGGCTGGCTGGGTATTTTGTCCTGCATAAATTTGATTCAGAGCTTAATCTCAGGGAAGATACTATTTCCTCGGAGGTGCTAGGATGTTTCCTTCCGTCTGCTAACGAAGAATTAAGCAATTAATTGTTTCTCTTTTCTCCTTGACTGACGGGATTCTTTTTTTTTACCAAGATTTTATTTATTTATTTGACAGAGAGATCACAAGCAGGCAGAGAGGCAGGCAGAGAGAGGAGGAAGCAGGCTCCCTGCTGAGCAGAGAGCCGGATGCGGGCCTCGATCCCGGGCCTCGATACCAGGTCTCGATCCTAGGCCTCAATCGCAGGCCTCGATCTTAGGACCCTGAGATCAGGGCCTGAGCCGAAGGCAGAGGCTTTAACCAACTGAGCCACCCAGGCGCCTGACTGACAGGATTCTTAAAACCAACTTTTTGGAGTTATTATATATGCTTTCCTTCACTCTTTGTTTTGAGTTTCTCTTTTATTTCTAGGTTATTAATTAAAATATAAATTGTCTATATTTTTGATGGAGACTATAAATGGAAGTAAGAACTACACCATATATTTTAGTATTAATGATAATAAACCTGTATTTCAGTTCTAAGAGACCATTCTAAACTAGCGTGGCGTTCACTTTGTCTCTTCTTTGTTGACCAGCTCGGGAACTTACACATGACAGTCCCTTCGCCACTAAGCTGCAGCGTGTCTGGGATCATTCTGGAATCCCTCTTAAGCCCTCTTTTCATAGTGAGGGCATTTTCCTGTTCACCTTGACCATATCCATGTTAATTCCATAGGGCAACATTTTAAACCATCTGAAGATTCTGAAGGGAGACAGGGATAGGATGGAGAGATTTCAGTGGACAGAAGATGAGCTGGAGGCCCTGGTGGTGAGGAAGCCCCCGTGACCCCGTGGATGGCAGAGTGGGGGGCGGTGCTGGGGAGCGGGAGGGGGTGACCTAGGGATCCCCGTTGTGACCTGCACCCCAGAAGAGCTCACACACTGCCTGTTGCCTCCGGACCTCTCAGGAGGAGCCCCTTTCTCTTTCTGCTTTTCCTGCAGACAAAATCGTGGCGCCACAGGCAGGACCTAGTGTCCGAGTGTGCACAGGGCTGCCGGTCCGTGAGGGCACGAGGGCCACGCCTGCCGGCGTGGCTGCAAGGGACTGAGCAATGGGAGGGCAGCCCTGTGCCCAAGGGCTCCGAGGAAGTCCTCCGGCGTGGCACTGATTTCTGAGTTGGAAGAGAAGGCCCAGCAGCCAGCACCTTCTGCAGGTGACGAGACTCCTCAGCTCTGAGTTCTCTTGTCTGAGCTGCGGTGCACCCTCTCCAGCGGCACGGGATTTGGACCAGGAGTCGAGAGAAAAGTTGTGGGGCGCTCGGGTGGCCCAGTTGGTTGAGCTTCTCCCTCTGCTTGTTCTCTCTCTCTCTCTCTCGGATAAATAAAATCTTTTTAAAAGAGAGGGCAGGAAAAGTTTTATTCTCATTTATTGAGGTCATTGATAAACCTTAGTCAGACAACCAGTAGGATTTAGGTCCCAGATTGCAATGGGCAGGGGATAGGCATATTCACGGTCTGTAGAGGGAGACAGTAAAAGCTGCACATTTGCAATTATAACAACTAGTCAGGTGTTAAATCTCATGATCCAACAGGAGGCCATAGGGTGTAGTGAGGGAAGGCTTAGTGGAGGAAGAGGTGCTTCATGTTGGCCTTGAAAAAGCAAAGATTTGGGTTAGCAGAAAGGAGGAGCCAACCACGGTGAGGTGCTTTGGTGAGAATTAGACACGCGATATGGTAATGACCAGGGGAGTGCAGGTCGTATAGGAGACAGCAAGAGCACCTAGACTTGAGGGAGCCACATTTCCAGGGTGGGTATTACAGGAAGGACGAGGTACGTGGGATGGCACCAGCTGAGCGGAGGCTTTGCAACCCCAGCTGAGACCTCGAAGGGACTCTTTCTAGAGCAGGGAAGGTTGCCTGGGGGGATAGATTGGGACTCAGGGAGGAAGGGAGGGGGAAGCTTGTGTGCACAGAAACGGATACCCTCTGTGGGGCAGGCTGTCTATAGATCTCGGCCCGCTTTTGTTGTGCAGCCCGTCCCTCCTGCCTTCACAGTAGGGACTGGTGGCAGCTTCTGGATCCTTCTGTCTGACACTGTTTTCTTTTCCTTCCCAGGCCCCCAGTGACATAGTGAGCAGGTAATTGCTGCCTGCCTTTTCTTTTCTTTTTTTTTTTTTTAAAGATTTTATTTATTTGACAGAGAGAAACACAACCAGAGAGGGAACACAAGCAGGGGGAGTGAGAGAGGGAGAAGCAGGCTTCCCGCCGAGCAGGGAGCCCGATGTGGGACTCGATCCGGGGTCTCCAGGATCATGACCTGAGCCGAAGGCAGTCGCTTAAGCAACTGAGCCACCCAGGCGCCCCTGGTTTACAGTTTTTTAAGTTTTTATTTGAATTTGAGTTAGTTAACATAGAGTGTAATATTAGTTTCAGGAGTACAATATAGTGACACGACACGGCAGGAGACAAAATCAAGCTAGAGAAATCTATCACATTTATATACACCAATAAGAAAGCAGCAGAAAGAGAAATCAAGGAACCTATCCATTTATAATTGTACTACTAACCATAAGAAACCTAGGAATATTATTTTTATATGTCTCTTTGTAAGGAACATAAAATTTTTATTTTCAATAAATCCACTTTTTTAAAATCATTTTTTTAGAGAGAGCACAAGCAGGGGAAGGGGAAGAGGGAGAAAGAGGATCTCAAGCAGACTTTTTGCTGAGTTCAGAGCCCATTTCGGGGATCGACCTCACCACCACAAGCTCAGGCCTTGAGCTGAAACCAAGAGCTGGATGCTTAACGCCCACCCAGGCACTCCCTCTTTTTTTTTTCCCTACTCTATTTTTAACTGGAAAATTTAGTGCTTATGTATTTATGTAAAAATGTACACCATTTTTTATTACATTTTCAAAAGCATTTGCATAGTTGGTCAATATAATGTTCTTGAATTTAATTTCCTTTATATATTTGAACATTTTTCATTTCTTATTTGGTGTATTTCTGCTTTTGGCTCCTCTACTTACCTGTCTTCCCCCCCCCCCATATTTAATGTTTTTTTTTCCTGTGAGCCCTGCTTTTGATGAATACCATAATTGCCAGTGTACGGTACTTTCACTACTGTTGTTTTCTAGGTATTCTGAAATTCTGCCTTTGGTTTGCTCTTTACCACAAAATTTGTTTAAGAAAGAATATTTGTCAGTGGTGCTGGGTACGTTTTTCCCTAATAGTTGTGTCTCATAGATTTTAAGTACTGCGATCAGACGAGGTCGTTGATCTTTCTACTTTTTGCACTTTATGAAGGTATTCTGTGTTTATACATCGTAAATTTTTGTGACTGTTCCAAACACTCAAATGTCCTTGGAATAGGATTCGGTATATCTCCATGAGGTTTCCCTTAGTAATTTACTTCTTGAGATGTCATGGACTAAGACAGGTCAGTTCAAGATTCCTACTAGCAATCAGTTCTTACCCATTTTTCATTCTGATAGTTTTTGCTTTTTCTATACTTTAATGCATTTTCCCCCTTGGGACGTTTAAGGTTAAGTGTCTGCCTTCGGTTCAGGTCATGATCCCATGGTCCTGGGATCCTGCCCCACATCAGGTTCCCTGCTCAGTGGGGAGCCTGCTACTCCCTCTCCTTCTGCTGCTTCTCCCCCTGCTTGTGCTTTCTCGCTCTGTCAAACAAACAAACAAACAAATAAATAAAATCTTGAAAAAAATACCCCGTGCTCATCACATCACATCCCCTCCTTAATGCCCATCACCCAGTTCCCCTCCCCACCTCCCCTCCAGCAACCCTAAGTTTGTTTCCTAGAGTTAAGACGCTCTTACAGTTTGTCTCCCTCTCTGATTTCATCTTATTTTATTTATCCCTCCCTTATCCTGATTGTCTGCTTTGTTTCTTAAATTTCACATATGAGTCAATCCATATTATAATTATCATTTTCTGATTGACTTATTTCGCTCAGCATAATACCCTCCAGTTCTATCCATATCAGTGTAGATGTTAAGATTTCTGATGGCTGAGTAATATTCCATTGTATATATGGACCACATCTTTGTCCATTCACCTGAGGATAGACATCTCTGCTCTTTCCGTAGTTTGGCGATTGTGGACACTGGGATGAATACTTGGGTGCCCCTTCAGATCACTACACCTGTATCTTTGAGGTAAATACCTAGTGGTGCAATTGCACGTCGTAGGGTAGCTCTATTTTTAACGTCTTGAGGAACCTCCATGCTGTTTTCCAGAGTGGCTGCACCAGCTTGCATTCCCGACCAACAGCGTAAGAGGGTTCCCCTTTCTCTGCATCCTTACCAACATTTGTTGTTTTCTGTCTTGCCAATTTTAGCCATTCTACCTGGTGTGATGTGGTATCTCATTGTGATTTTTTTTTCATTGTGGTTTTGATTTATATTTCCCTGATGCCAACCAAGTGATGTGGAACCTTTTTTTCATGTGTCTGTTGGCCATATGTATGTCTTTTTTGGAGAAATGTCTGTTCATGTCTTCTGTCCCTTTCTTGACTGGATGCTTTGCTTTTGGGTGTTGAGTTCGTAAGTTATTTATATTAGCCCTTTATCTGATATGTTATTTGCAAATGTCATTCCCCATTCCATACATTGCCTTTAGTTTTGCTGACTGTCTCTTTTGCTGTGTAGAAGCTTTTTATCTTGAGAAAGTCCCAATGGTTTATTTTTGCCTTTGTTTCCCCTGACATTGGAGACACGTCTAGCAAGAAGTTGCTGCAGCTGAGGTCAGAGAGGTTGCTGCTTGTTTTCTCCTCTAGGATTTTGATGGATTCCTGTCTCACATTGAGGTCTTTCTTCCATTTTGAGTTTATTTGTGTATGGTGTAAGAGAATGGTCCGGTTTCATTCTTCTGCATGTGGCTGTCCAATTTCCCCAGCACCATTTGTTGAAGAAACTGTCTTTTTTCCATTGGATATTTCCTGGTTTGTCAAAGATTAGTTGACCAGAGAGCTGAGTGTCCATTTCTGAGTTCTGTATTCTGTTCCGTTGATCTATGTGTCTGTTTTTGTGCCACTACCACACTGTCTTGATGACACAGTTTTGTAATAGAGCTTGAATTTTGGCACTTGATGCCGTCAACTTTGTTTTTCTTTTTCAATATTCCTTTGACTATTTGGGGTCTTTTCTGATTCCATAGAAATTGTAGGATTGCCAAACTGTGGAAAGTGCCAAGGTGCCCATCAACAGATGAATGGATCAAGAAGATGTGGTCTGGGGCACCTGGGTGGCTCAGTTGGTTAAGCGACTGCCTTCGGCTCAGGTCATGATCCTGGAGACCCGGGATCGAGCCCCACATCGGGCTCCCTGCTCGGCGGGAAGCCTGCTTCTCCCTCTCTCACTCCCCCTGCTTGTGTTCCCTCTCTGGTTGTGTTTCTCTCTGTCAAATAAATAAAATCTTTAAAAAAAAAAAAGAAGATGTGGTCCTTATATACAACGGAATACTACGCCTCCATCAGAAAGGGTGAATATCCAACTTTTGTAGCAACATGGACTGGACTGGAAGAGATTATGCTGAGTGAAATAAGCCAAGAAGAGAAAGTCAAGTATCGCATGGTTTCACTTACTTGTGGTGCATGAGGGGCAAACTGGAGGACAGTGGGAGAAGGAAAGGAAACGGGAAGTGGGGTAAATCGGGAAGGGAGGCAAAACATAAGAGACTTTGGACTCAGAAACAAACAGGGTCTTGGAGGGGAGGGAGTGTGGGAATGGCCGAGGCTCGTGGTGGGTTTGAGGGCACGTATTGCATGGAGCACTGGGTGTGGGGCATAAACAATGAAGCTTGGAACACTGAAAAAATAAAAAATAAAAAAAAAGAAAAGAAATTCCTGGTTGACTCAATAATTCTCTAGTGGGAAGCTGTTTAACCTCCAGGTGTTTGGGTTCCTTCCAAATTACCTCTTGTGATTGCGTTCAAGTTTCAAATCACTGTGATCTGAGAATATGCAGGGAATAATTCCAATATTTTGATACCAGTAGGGACTAGATTTATAATCCAGGATGTGATCTGTGCTGGAATATGTTCCATCTGCACTCCAGAAGAATGTGTATTCTGTTGCTGTAGAATAGAATGCTCTGAATATATCTGTGAAGTCCAGCTGGTCCAATGTGTCACTCAAAGTCCTTGTTTTCTTGCTGATCTTCAGGTTCGTTGATCTGTCCCATTGCTTGGAGTGAGTGTGGAAATCCCCTATCATAATTGTATTATTATCAATGTGTTTCTTTAGTTTTGTTATTAAGTGATTTATATAGTTGGCACTCCCAAGCTAGGAGCATAATATGTACAGTTGTTAGACTTTCTTGTTGGATAGACCCTTTAGGTATGTTACAGTTTCCCTCTTCATCTCTTATAGTTTTTGGTTTAAAATCTAATTTAAAGGTTTGTTTTGAAATTAAAAATTTAAAGTTATATTTTAATTTTAATTTATTTGGTGTATATCCTCGGGTAATTTTTTGAGAAGTTGAACTAATAGTAACATGTTTCAATGAGCTTCCAAGGTGGAAAATGACTTTCTTTCTTCTTTTAACATCACATGTAATTGATATATTGGTGGGTAGAGAGCACTTGGATCATCGCCCTCTCCTCAGAGTTGTGTACCTCGTACTCTTCACTTCTTATGTGGTGCTGGATGCCTGGAGCTGCAGCTTTACCCCCACCCTGTGGTGCATTGTTAGTGTTTGTGTGCATGCTGATGTGCAAAATCCTGCTTTTCTTTCAGTAGCTCCTTCTGTGCCTGTTTTCTCCAGGTACACCCCCCGCCCCCGAAGAAGTTCTGGCTTGAAAAGCCTATCAGTGCTGCAATCAAAAAGCAGGCAGAAGAGTCTGCAGATAAACTTCTTTCTTTAGAGAAAGAAATCAGAGGATTTAATGGTAAAGGAATGGGTTAAGGGGAGCCCAGAAACCCCCTCTCTTTCTCGGTAATGTTTCCTGAGGGTTCAACTCTGGCTTTGGGTCCTCCTGGCTCCAATGTCCTTCATTCACAGCAGGTGGGGTAACTCCGGAGAGAGAGTCAGTCCAAACTAGGGAGTCTGTCCACACAGCAGTCTAAGGATGCTACCTGGGCTAAGGTGGAGTCAGAGTAGGTCCCAGAGCTATTGAAAAGGCGTTTTGTGTCTACAAGTGAGCTAAAAAACTGTTGGGAAGCTATGGATAATATGGATACATGGAGAAACCTCAGAGACATTGTGCTGAGTGAAAGTAGGCCTTCACAAAATGCCAAATACTGTATGATTCCTCTTAGAGGAATTATCTGAACAATCAATTCCATAGTAACAGAAAGTAGAAGGGTGGTGGCCAGTGCTTAGGAGGAGGGGAAATGAGGGTTTGTGGTTTTATGAGTACAGACTTCGGTTTTACAGGACGAAACCATTCTGAAAATTGATTGCACAACAGTGTAGATATACATAACCCTACTGAATCGTGCACCTAACATCTACAGAGTAAATTTTATGTTATGTATTTTTATCATACTTAAAAATAAAACAATAAAAATATGGGGATATAAAATTAATAAAATATTACATTAATACATAAAATTAATACTTGAGAATTAATCTCAAAGAAGTCTCTTTGCAAGTGGAGAGAAGTAGTGTGATTTAGTTCTGGGAGCCAGCCCCAGCAACAGCCAGGGTCCGGAGGGTGAGGGAAGGCATCAGCGCTTTTGCTATGAGGAGACTGAGCTCAAAGAGTGGTGTGGGGATCTCCTGAAAACTGTGTCTTCAGGGTTCCTTATTTAAAGCTTTTTGGTTACAGATCATCTCAAAGGAAGGGTGTATGATCAAAGAGATTTGTAAGAGTTTACACAGACTTCTTTCAGGTTTCCAATCATAAATTCTCCAAGACATCGGCACCATTGAGGTGCCATAAACTTAGGACAGAGCATCCCTAATTGTGGGCAGAAACAGACCCTGGTCCACCAGCAGTCACATCAATTTAGTTTTAGGCAAACAGTTGGTTCTGTCTTGTCTTATCTCAATGGAATGTTTTCTCCTCTGGCCGTGCAAGGCAGAGAGTGGTCACACAGGCAAAAGGTGAATGGGTGGTCGTGGAAACTTTAAGTAACTACATTTAAACGATTAAGTATATTACACTTAAATTATTAGGTATATTGGTATTTATAATAGTCTCAATCAAAGTATATCTATGCAGGTTATAATTATCAACTACTGATTTCCGCTATAAAGGAAAGTGTCATAAACACATAGTATAAGTGAAGGTCAGGAAAAAAGGGAAGTTTGTGAATAGACTCACACCACCTTAGGGTGCAGAGTGATTACTTAAATCCGTAGAAGCCGAGACCATTGAGGCAGAGGGAGCAAGGAATGCAGATAATAGATACAGAGATCTGATTACCAGGAGGAGGATTAAATGGAACAATGTGCCTAGGATGAGCGCTTGCCCAAGCGAATGTCCCAGGGACACAAAGGACATACTGCCCCGGCCCACAAGATACGTGGCTTTCCAGATTCTCGGCAGGGAAAGCCCGGGGGGCTTTTAGCCACATTCACGGGCACCTCCACCAAAGTTTCTGGCGGCTTGCGGCATGGCGGGAGGGGCGGATCACGCACCGTCCCGGACAATTTAGGACTGGAAGTCGAAGACATGGTGGAAGCCCAGAGAATGTGCCCAAAGCCTCCAGGATGAAGCGCCAGGTGGGAGCAGTAGCAGACTGACAGCTCAGTGTGTCTCACGCGTTGGCTTCTCTGTGTGGCTGGAGCTTTCCTCATGCCTGCTCACCTTTTCAAATAGTATTCGTAAGAGAGTTTGAGCTGGAAGGTGTGTCAGGATTGCTTGCTGTCCTTTACTTCCTCTGTAGGAAAACTGCAGAGGGATCTGGAGTACAGACTAGTGAGTGTCTGGAGGCGATAGTGGCTGGTGTTCGCCTCAGAGTAAACTCGAGTACCCCTAATTACAGCTTGCCTGTGCAGCTTCCCTGTGGACCAGCTCCTTACACAGGAAGGTCTTTGTGGTGGCTAATGTAACCACATTCTTTATCCTGAGGTCTCAGAGTTTGAAAGCAGAAAACTTTCCCCCAGCATTTCCTGACCATAACAGCCCCTCTCTTCTTTCCCTCCTGAGTCTCATCCTGCTGCTCCTGCCTTGAATTCTCTTCCTGGGCTTTCTTCACCCTCTAGATAGTAGGAGCACAAGGTCCAATGCATTCTGTATCCTGGTCCCTGACAGGAATCTTCCACCATGGTCAGAAGGGCCCCAGAACCTGAGGGAAAAATGTCCTTTGATATTGTATGATGCCATACTTTTATCCTCTTGCCCACATCATCCTGAATTCCCAGACAGCCAGTGGTCACCTCTCAGTGTCTCCGAATGGGAAAAGCATGATATACACTAGCTTGTGGATGAACAAATACCAGCATGGTCAAAGATTCGACCCCGAGCCTGGGGTACTGTGCACTCAGGGCTTCACATGGGGCAAAGTGAAAGTGGATAGGATAGGTGGGGCGCAGAGGAGGAGGAAGGAGCAGTGAAGTCCTGCGGTGGAGGCGGGTGTGTTCGGCACTAGCAATCTTGGTGGATTAATGGGCACCACTGATGGTTGTGGTTCCACTGGATGTAGAAATGAGAATGGGGAGTTGGAGGAGGAGTGGCCACAAGAAAGTGGAACAGGGCCAAAATTCTGCCTGGTGGGGGTGGCAAGGGAGTCAGTGGTTAGAAGAGGAATTCTCAACTTCAGCCCTGAGGAAGGATTTTGGACTCTGCAGCTGTCTTCAGCTGGAGTGTATATAGGCACTAGCCCTGAGACTTTCCAGATTCTGACCTACTGCCCAAGGCAGATTGGCGTTGCTCTGGACTATGACGGTGGGAAGGTAACCTGCACCGGTGCTAGGACTCAGGAGTTAATCTATTACTTTTCCTCTTCCTTCTCTGGGAGAATTTTCCCTTTCCTGTGGCTTAAGTGCATGAGATCTGGACTTACCCTGAGACCCTGAGCGAAGGTCTCATCTGTCCCTTGGTTCATTCCCAACTCTCCACCTCAGCTAGCCCATTTGTCAGGGTTTCTGAATACCCAGGGATGAGGGGCAGCTTGGTGGAGGCAGGAGCCTCTCATCCTCTCCTTTGCCTCTAAGGGGAGAATAACACGTGATCTGCTTTTTCTGTGGGGGAGGGGTTGGAATGTCTGTAAAGTATTTACTAAAATATGTGCTACTGTTGATCTTTTCCTTCTGTTGCTTTTGATTTGGTACTTCATGTGCTACTGAGATGGAGGTATGAGGAGTGACTGTCACAGCATCACGGCCTTTGCCACTGATAATAGTTGGTTACAACATCCTTATTCTTTTTAAAAAATTTAATTAATTAATTAATTAATTGATTTTTCAGTGTTCTAGGATTCATTGTTATGCCCCACACCCAGTGCCCCATGCCATCCGTGCCCTCAGTATCCACCACCAGGCTCGCCCATCCCCCCACTCCAAGACCCTGTTTGTTTCTGAGTCCAAAGTCTCTCATGTTTCATCTCCCTCCCTGATTTACCCCACTTCCCATTTCCTTTCCTTCTTCTACTGTCCTCTAGGTTACCCCTTATGCACCACAAGTAAGTGAAACTATGTGATACTTGCCTTTCTCTGCTTGGTTATTTCACTCAGCATAATCTCCTCCAATCTGGTCCAACAACATCCATATTCTAACAGTAAATATTTTGATGCAGGGTTTGAAATATCCAGAGTGGGTATTGGCTTATCAATTTCTATTTTCTTACCCTTTTTGCAGTAGAAAGTGTGTGGGGGGAGCCATGTGACATTCAGGCAGATATAAGTCTTTGGAAGTAAGTCTTATGACTAAAGTCTTAATGTCAACTGGATTTTGAGGTGGTGGGGATATTAAAGTCAAATGATTAGTCTAACCTGTAAGCAGCAGAAAACAAATCTGGTTATTTCTAGAAGGGAAACCTACCGAACAATACTGGAGTGTGCAAAGAGGGAAGATATCTGTGTCTATCTACTTGCGATTTCTGGAGGTGCTATCATATTGTCCCAAAGCCAGAGTAGGAGACAGTATGGGAGCTACAGCCAGAGAGAGGAGGAGATAGAGGGGCCATCGGAACTTGGGTTTATCATAACTGGGAGTCTGTAAACAGAGCACACCGTGCTTGACTACACGGTAGTGGATAGTGGCAGGGAGCAGAGGAGGGAAAAGCAGCAACAAATACAATTGTTGCAAATGGCAAGATTTTCTTTTTTTATGGCCAAGTAGTCTTCCATTGTGTGTGTGTGTGTGTGTGTGTATCCCACATCTTCTTTGTTTATTCATCTTCTGATGTACCCTTGGGATGCTTCCATATATTGGTTATCGTAAATAATGCTGCTATAAACATAGGGGTGCACATATCTTCAAATTAGTGTTTTTGTATTCTGTGGGTAAACACCCAGTAGTGGAATTACCGGATCATATAGTAATTCTATTTCTAATTTTATGAGGAACCTCTGTACTGTTTTCCATAGTGGCTGCATCAGTTTATGTTCCCACCAACTGTATGAGTGTTCCTTTTTCCCCTACATCCTCACCAACTCATTATTTGTTTTTTATTTTAGCCATTCTGATACATAGTGATATCTAATTGTGGTTTCGATTTGCATTCCCTGGTGACCAGTAATGTTGAGCTTTTTTTCCTGTGTCTATTTTCTTTGGAAAAGTGTTGATATCGGTCCTCTGCCTATTTTTAATTGGATTATTTGGGGTTTTTTTTGTGTGTGTCATGTTGTATAAGTTCTTTATATTTTGGGCATTAACCCCTTATTGGATATGTCATTTGCAAATATCTTCTCCCATTCCATAGGTTGCCTTTTTATTTTGCTGATGGTTTCCTTTGCAGTGCGAAAGCTTTTGATATTCATGTAATCCCAATAGTTTAATTTTGCTTTTGCTTCCCTTGCCTCAGGAGACATATCTAGAAAAATGTTATGGCCAATGCTTGAGATATTACTGCCTGTGGTCTCTTCTAGGAATTTTATGGTGTCATGTCTCACATTTAGGTTTTTTTTTTTTTTTTTAAAGATTTTATTTATTTGACAGAGAGAAACACAGCCAGAGAGGGAACACAAGCAGGGGGAGTAAGAGAGGGAGCCTGATGTGGGACTCGATCCCGGGTCTCCGGGATCATGACCTGAGCCGAAGGCAGTCGCTTAACCAACTGAGCCACCCAGGCGCCCCACACATTTAGGTCTTTAACACATTCTGAATTTTATTGTTCTGTATGGTGACATAAAGTGGTCCACTTTCATTCTTTTACATGTAGCTGTGCGTGTCCAGTGTTCCCAACACCATTTGTTGAAGAGAACTTTTTCCATGTATGTTCTTGCCTCTTTTATCGTAGATCAGTTGGCCAGAAAACTTCTGGAATCTCTATTTTGGAATCTTATAGACAGGTAAACAGAAAAACACTAGCAAGAAAAAAAGGAGCCTAGAAAAGACCCTGTGTCTGATGCTTGAATCATACTTAGTAGCAGATCTGGGCCAGAACACAGTGCCAGCACTCTCCCCAGGAGCATCATCTGTCGCTAAGGCTCAGTGGCCGGAGAGACTCCCAGCATCGTCCAGCACCCGTGCACTGCAGCTCCACAAAGCCTACAGACTGGGCGGAACATAGGGCCGTCACCAGCACCTCAGTGACAGTTACTGGGCAACCTGGCTGCTGGGGAAGCCTTTGGAGCCAGAATCCAGCTTAGAATGGCCTCCTTGGGCTGGACACAGCCCCTCCACTGCTCTGGGGACAGCACTCACAGCTGACCGCTGCCCTTGTGCACAACCCCCAATCCCCATCCTACTCCTGCAGGAAGGCTGGGTAGGAATGAGCACTGTCAAGCTGTTGGCCTGTACGTGGTGGTGGGGCAGCCTTTGGGCAGCAGTGCCCTTGGAGAGGACACTGGGGGACACAGAGCTATGGTAGGTGCCATGTGGATCGGAAGGAAACTGAGGAGCATCTACAAGAAGACGGGAGAATGGTGAGAATCTGGTGCCTTCGTGTCTCAATTGGACTTTTGTTCAAAACACTTCCCAGGCGCCTGGGTGGCTCAGTGGGTTAAAGCCTCTGCCTTCAGCTCAGGTCATGATCTCAGGGTCCTGGGATTGAGGACCGTGTTGGGTTCTCTGCTCAGCAGGGAGTCTTCTCTCTGCCTACTTGTGATCTTGCTCTCTCTGTCAAATAAATAAATAAAATCTTAAAAAAACAAAACACTTCCCAACTTCTTCCTTCTTTTCCATAAAATAAAGTTCCTTTCCTTTGATTGATGAATTTGCTACAGGCTTCATGGTAACTTGCTTGTTCTTTATTGCAGTTCTCGGTCATTCCCAAACTCATTTTTGGCTGGTAAAAAATTTGAGCTTTACTTTTAAGGTTAGCATTATGCTGTTGAAGCAGGAGTTTTTTTGTCTGGATTTTTGGTTGCAAGAATGTTTTAAGAGCTTCACCTGTCTTCCTGGAAAGTTCATTCCCATTTCGAAAACCAAGCCTGCTGCCGAAGGTCCTCCTGCAGGACGATGCCATTGCACGGCTGCTAGCTCCCATGCAGGTGTCCGGGACCTCAGGGCGATGGTGGGGACGTGCTTCAACGTGGGGGTGTGAGGTTCCTCCCGAGGCCATGCTGAGCCCTGGCAGGGCGTCACAGGTCGTCACGGTCACCCCCCCCCCACCCCGGGACCCTCCGGGAAGAGTGTGGCTGCCGTGCAGGGGAGCACTAGAGGATCCCCCCAGGCCCCTACCACTCCAGCCCCAACCCCCCA
>PITA01022828.1:12820-29639 GCA_004023965.1 Spilogale gracilis | reverse complement strand
ATGTAGAGCAGAGTTAGTCCCTGCAAGGTATTTCATTAGAGAGAAAGACCATTCCCCGGCTGTCACTGGAGGACGTCATCACTGTCCACCTTATGGGACTGGTTCAAGCCAGACTCAATGAGCTGTTCCTTCTACAGGCCAGCACTTACAGTCTGGGCCTCAAAATGCAGCACTGAAAGAAACAGCTCAGTGAAAATGCCAGAAAATGCAGCCCCCGAGGCCTGGGCTGTGCCCCTCTAGGTGACCTTGGACAAGTCATGTAACCTCAAGGAGTACATATATTAATAGTAGCCCAAGCCACCTCACAGGCAGGGGCTGGGAATGGGGACAGCCCAAGAATCTTCTAAAGTTCTCTAATTATTTCAGTGTCCACAGTCTCTCCACTAGACCATAAGCTTAAGAGCCAGGAACTACATCTAATTTCTTTTTCTTTTTTTTTTTTTGGTCAGGCTCACCAGAGCTGGCCATAGTTCTGGATAATTACTAGTCAAAAAAGTCAATGAGTGGACACAATGGAGAAACAGTTTTGCCATACAGAATCTTCGTGGTGTTCATTTAGATGGGATGGAACCGTGCTGCGTACGCAAGAGGCGAACTTCCAATCGACATGCAGGGCCAAAGGGTCCTACCCAACAAATCCATGGCCTATGTTAAGTCACTAAGGATGTTACCTAACTAGCCATGGTGACCTTCAGCTCATTCTGGAAAGAACACCCCCCTCCCCCACCACGCACACACCGGAACACTGCTTGGATGGAACCATGTCTCAGAGCTCATTCCAAAGAGAAGTCCTACACTAGGTACACTTAGGTTGATTCTCCAGTCTTCTCTTTCCAAACCCGGGATACATGTTCCTTGAAAGAAACAAGCAGCAACCAGACATCCAAGGTCTCCTGAGTTAATTCCATCTTCCCCTGGTGAATTACAACTTCTTACAGACACAAAGGAGAGCAAAGAGACAAATGACACATAAACAAGAGCTTTACAGACTGGGGGAGGGGGGGAGGGAGAGTGACGTCAGTTTTCCCAGAAACCCATTTATCCTGATAACAAGGTTTCAAGTGCTTGGGCTGCTCTTTCAGCTTCAGAGTCTGGTGTACAATTACGTTCTTCATCATATGGGCAAGGCCAGCCAGAGCAAACTGGAGCCATGCAAAGCAAGCCATAAGGCCCTAAATCACCCCCGGCCCCCATCCGCAGAACAAAGGGGACCTCTGCATTGCCTCAATTTGCCCGAGGTGAAACACAACCTTCTGGAATGTTCCCCATTACAACATCTGCCTTGCAATCCTAATCCAGGCAAGGGGGACTGGTGACAGAGCAAGGACAGGTCGATGCAAATTAATTAGCTGACAAGAAAAATCATTAGCATCCTTTTCGGTCACTATAGACAGAGCAAGTGTAATCCAGGAGACTAATCCCTCTACTTACACCATGCCATCTCTAAAATGCAGGTAACGGGGAACAGAAGAGCACTCTGGGAACCTTCGAAATGCCACAGCAATAAATATGACAGTGCTAATCTTAGAGAGAAGAGAATTCTCTCAAATTCCATTATCATAGAGCCCTATCTTTCTACTCCTGGTCCTTCCACATCATGACTACATAAGGAGCTGGTTCTGGGGTCTGTAGGGGTTGGGGAGGTTCAGGAGAAATCACCCTGTCCTTGCAGACAGAGACAAGAGCGTGGGGAAAAAATTCATATATCCTATAGAAAAAAAACACTACCAGATTCTGGATTCAGATTTTGAAAACAAAAGCAAATCAATTTAAATTACAACAAATACCTAGAGGCTTTTTTGTGTTTTGGTGTGTGTGTGTGTGTGTGTGTGTGTGTGTGTGTTTTCCACTGGAATTGCAGTGCATGGACTATTTCCCTCAATAAGTAAGCCACAAGGCTTAAAAAGTTTTGTGTGTGTGTCAGAGATTTCCATCCAGTAGTATTTGGTGTTATGGGGTTCACCTACCTCTACTTCACTCTCCCCTACCTTAGAGTGAGTGAGGGTAACTATGGGCTTCTGAAGACCTGAAGTACCCATGGATGAAGCAAAAGTTAGATTGTTTCCCCAAATGGAATCATCCCCTCCTTTTACAACCAAATTTCTGGTCTGGAAAAAAAAACAAAAAAACAAAAAAACCCAAAAATACAGAGCTTCAAGTCACTTCAGTATGACTTCTTCAAATATCCCAGGCTGGAAAACTTCAGTTTTTTAAAAGAAAGGGTTTTTTTGTTTGTTTTTTGTTTTTCCAGAGTCTACTGCCAACAAAAGGAGAGACCGCACCGCTTTTGCAAGCCTCACACTTATTTTCCCGAGTCTCCATAGAAAGAAGCCAGCTCCACAAGTTTTGGCATACAAGCCCAGTTACACTGAACACGCACCCGAGGCAGACCCCAGAGGTGGGCAAAATCCCGGTCAAGGTACCCAGAAACACGCCAATCGCGGCGAGCCACCTCCAGACCCGCGAGCTGCGCGCACACACACACACACACACACACACGCACGCACGGGACCCAAAGGCACCTGGCACAAGCAGAGAGGGGTCAGGACACACGGACACACGCCGCTGAGGTGAGCGCCCACAGAAACAGGCGGACACATCTAGGGTCACCGACAGCCCCAGCGCCGCCGCCCGCCGGGGAGGCACGAGTGCGCGCGCGTGCACTCAGACGCACACGGTGATACACACACACACACACACACACACACACACACACACACACACAGGCGCAGTCACATATGTAATGCATACGGAGAAACCCTACCCCAGCCACTCACCTCCCCGCCCCCCCACCACCACCACTCACTGCCTCCTGCCCCGGGCTCACCCCAGCCCCGCGCCCCTCTTCCGCAGGAGGCCCGGGTCCCGGGGAGCGGCTGGGCGCCGGGGCGCGGCCCGACGTCTGGAGGGAGCGAGACCAGGGAGCCTGGGACCCCGAGGGCTCGGCGGCTAGTTCGGCCATTCATTCGGCAACGCCCCAGCGGAGCGGCGGCAGCTGCAGCGAGGGAGGCGGCTGCGCTCACTGCAGCTCTTGGGCAATGCAAGTTCAGCGGCCGGCCCGCAGCCTCCGCCAGGCCCCCCACCCGCCCGCCACCAGCGAGGACAGGCTGGGGGAGTGAGCCGCTGACCCCGGGAGCAGAAGTCCAGCCGCGCCTTGGCTCCTAGATGCTGTCCGCTGCCCTCGCCTCGGCCGTGGCGGCGGCCAGGTCTCCTCCGCCCTTCCCAGGCCCCCGGCCCCGGCCGCCGGCACCCCAACCCGGTACTCACCACCTGGCGAGCTATATCGGTCGCTGCCATCGCTCCTGCGTCCGCCAGGGCTGCCACGGGTGCCGCCGCAACCGGAGCTACAGCACGAGAAACAGCGGAGCTCCTCCGACAAAGAGAAAGTGTTACACTTCGGGCGCGACCAAGTCCGGTGGGGGGAGGTGCGAGGGAGGGGCCCCCGCGCCGCTGCTCCAACCCCAACCTCCCCTCTATCGCCCACCCCCTCGGAAGTGGGGTACGGGGAGGGGGCGGATTACACGCGCCGCTTCCCCCTGAGGCGAGCCCAGTTCCAGTTCTCCCTGCAACCTCAACTGTAGGCCTTTGCGAAGGGGGGCGGGGGCTCCCCTCGGTGACCACGTCCTCTGCCCCCCCCGCCACTGGGCTCCGTGGTACGTCCCGACCTCGGCTGAATTGTCACACCCCCCTGCTCTCGCCTTACATCCCAGAGTCCCCAGACCCCGGAGGCTGGATGGGAGCCCCTGCCCCTCCCCCTCCCGCGCACAGCTTGTCGGCTGAGCTCTGCAGTTCTCCTCCCCCTCCTCCCAGCCCCCTGTACCCCCTCTTCCTCTCTACCGAGATCTCAGGGTGCTCGGATGGGAGCGCCCGCGGCTGGAGAGTCCAGGCTCCACTACCCCTCCTCCCACGCCCCATGGCCGGGGAGTGCGGCTGGGGCCGGAGGGGGGGGGGCAGCTGCGGCACCTGCCGCTCCACAGTGGAGCTTAGATAGAGGGGGCAGTTGGGGGGATCCGCACTGCGGCCCCGCAACTGAGCTGTGACCTGCGGAGTCCGAGGCCCGCCGACTCGAGGTCCCTTCTGCCCCGGGATTTCCAAGCCTTGGGTGCTGTGGGCTGTAATTTCGTGGAGCCGAGCTCACCACAGCTGGGTACTTAGTACAGGCGGACCCCCACGTCTCCTCTCCCCACCAAGCCCTAGAAGCTCAGCGTGTGAGGGGGGCTCAGACCACGACCACCTTCTAGTGCCTGGGTCGCCGGGGAGTCTCAGAGGAGGAGCTTGGGGATGAAGACCCCCAGCTCTGTCGAGCGGGATGTGGGAGTGACGGGCAGCGGCCTCCGATGGCTCTGTCCCGCCCGGATTTTCCCTTCACCTTCGCTCAGCCCGGGAGAAGGCGGCGGGCAGAGCGCCCTGAGAGCCTCCGAAGGCAGAGGCTGTGCCAGCCTGCTTTCCTTTTCCTCCCGGCCAGCCGCCGCCACGGGTCCTCTCCCTCGCCCTCGGCACCTCTCCCCCTCTCCAGCCCTGACGCCCCCCACCCCTCCCGGGGATTGGCCCCTTGCTAGCTCCCTGGGACTAGCGAACCCTAGCCGACTTGGCGTGCCCGAGGCCGAAGTCGGTGGACACTGCGCTCCACTCCTTGGCAGAGCTGGTGCCCAGACCCTCAAGTGGAACCCGGGACCTCAGGGGGGGACAGGCCCATGAGCGAAAGCGGGGACTGCGAGGTGGCCCGGATAGGGCAGGGGAGGTGGTCCCAGGGTTGCCCAAAGGCAGGAGCAGCTGGGGGGGGGGTGGAGGAAAGGAGAAAAACAGGAACCAAGGAGAGAGAAGGAGAAGGGACCCGATGCCAAAGCCCAGGCCTGGGGAGAAGGAGGGAAGTCAGAGAAATGGGGTGGCCACATGAAGTGCTTCCCTGGCACCTGGTTCCGCCTGCAGGGACAGTGCTTCCCACACTGTGTCAGGGAGCCCTCTACCTGCGCTGTGCCCTTGACAACAGGGACTCCGCAAAAAACGCATCCCCAGTGCCTAGTTCCGGGTCTGGCATCCAGGAAGCGTCCAATTAAGTGTTTCCTGAGCAAGGGGGCAGGGGGTCGGGATGGGGGAAGGGGGCGGGTCCAGTAGAAAGATACACAAGGAGGGAGTAGCAGTCGGGACAGTCGCGAAGAGCCAAGTATTGAGCGTGCCCTCAGTGTGCCCATCATTGCATTAGAGACCCAGGAGAGGCCAAAAGAGAAGAGCCTGGCACAATAAGGGGCCAACACAGGGGAGTTCAGGAGACAGCGCCGGCCCTCAGGGCAGATCGCGATGGCAAGAAACAGGGGCATCTGTAGTCTCCGAGGCCCACCAGGGTGCTGGAGCATGGCCTGGGGGAGGTGCCAGGCCCCGGGCTAGGGTGGCAGCGACACGCGGGACCAGCGCTGTATATGAGGAACCACCGTGAGGCTGGGCCCAGACCGGATGGGGGCGGGGAGTCAGAGGTGACTGCCCACTTCCCTGCTGGGCGTCTGGGAGGGAGACTGGTCTTCCCTGGCAAAGGCTGAGGTGTGATGGACAGAGAAGGGCCCGAAGTCACTAAATGAACTGGACATGGGACTTGGGTGGTGGTGAGATGAGAGGGGGCACATCTGGAAGCCAGAGGCAAGAGCTGCGAACCCAGCGGAGCCGGGAGGAGGGCCTGGCACAACTGGGCTTCCCAGGAATCCCGCCTGTTCTCTGGGGTACTGCCCACACCCCCTCCCCCAAACCTCCCACCAACTCCCCCCTGCCCCCCATCCCCCACCTTAGCGCTTGGTGCTGACCAAACCTTGGTACATTTCAGCCCTTCCAGGGGGTACCTTAGTTCAAAATCCTTGGTGCCCTGCCCTTGTGACCCACTCCGCCCACTTATCTAGGGACCCTCAGAACCTGGGAGGCCCCCTCCTCCAAAAATCGGGACCTCCGGACTGGGACCAACTGTGTCATTCAAGTCTCCTGCAACTCTTTGGTCCCTAAGACCTGCTGCCTGCTGTTGCAAGCCCTCGCTGGGTCCCTGGGTCCTGGGCACCAGGCTTCCGTGGGCTGTGGGTTGGTATTGACGTGTGAGTAGGTGTGCATCTGTACGTGTCGATGTGTGTGTATGTGTGTGTCCGAGTGTATTTTCAGTGTGTGTTGGTATGTGGATAAAGGTATGCATGCCAGTATTGTGTGCTGGTGTGTGCGTGTCAGTACTTGTGTGTGTGTTGGCGTGTTCACGTCCCAGTGGGCGTGTGTATATGCAGAGAGGTTTTAGCTCACTGTGGTCCGGGCCTCACATACCTTGGCCTCCCTCAGTACAGTGGGCCGATAACTGAGACGTGTGGATCACCACGTTTATTTCAACAAAGAGATCTGGACACTCCCTGGGTTGGTGTCTCCCGATCTTTGGTCCCGGGTGGCCTGCCCAGGCACAGGGAGGGCAGGAAGGCTGAGGCAACAGGGCTCATGAGGGGTCAGTTTCTTACTTGAATGTCTGTCCTTGATGAGTGGAGCAAGAGATCCCCTTCATGAAGAGGCATTGTGGACCCTGGGGCGCTGCTGTGAACACATGCCCGTGATCCATGTGTCCTGGGGGGATCCCTCCGACCCAGTGCAGTGTCTGGCTGGTGCTCAATCCATGTTTGTTGAGTGAATGAATGAACGGAAGCATTTAAACATGATGTTTTCGGTGTTTCTACTGCCCTTGAGGAAGTTGGAGGGCTCAGCCATTTCCCAGGGCCAGCAGGTGACTGTCATTAGCATGCTAATGTTGTTTGTGGAACCAGACTCCCGGGGAGGGGAAATGGCTACCCCTGCTAGATGGGAGTGGGCCCTAACTGGAGCCAAGCTTTAGAAAGGTCAGTCATTGCTAGGGTAGGGGGGGCGACTAAGACTGAATGGGGGAGCAGTGTGGGGGGGAAGAAGGCGATAAAATGGAGCTAAGAGCTCAGGAAAGCCTTTGTCCTGAAATGGTGGCTTTATGGAAGGGGAAGGGAGGGATAGTAGTGTTGGGCTAAAGCGAAGAACCTGGAGAACAATCTGAAAAGATCAGAAAATTGGAAGAGGAGGACAAAGCAAAGCAGAGGGGAAATGATCTGGGATGAAACAAATTCAGAGTGCTGACAGAATCAGAAACTAAGTGTCGGAGTCAAGATGAAGTAAGGATTCCTTTGTGCTTTATTACCTGCTGCCCCCTGGTTTTACCCTGGTTTTACCAGCAGCATCGCCTCTGACATTAGTAGAAATGCAAGTTCCCAGCCCCCACCCAAGACCTACTGAATCAGACCCTGGAGGGCTGGGACCCAGCAACGAGGGTTTGAACTTAATGCCAAAGTGTGAAAACCACCGATTCATCTGAAATCTAGCGCATGGAGGAATGGGACACAGGACTGGTAAGGTACGGTAGGATATCCAGGGAGAAGCTTAAACCCTGGGCACCGGCAATGATGGCAGATCCTGGCAGGGATCTGTCTACATGGACAGCATAAGGTTACAGAGTGCTTTGGGCTGGGGAAGGGATGCCAAAAAAAGAAGCAGATGGCACCCCTGTAGGGAGCTGGAAGATTCTAAAAATAAACTTCACTTCCTTTGCAATTGTACTCATTCATTCCACAAATACGCCCCGAGTCCCCACTGCACATCAGCCACCGTGCAAACTGCCAGAGAACTCAAGAAGAGGTGGGTGACAAGAATCCCTACTAGGACCTGAGGGAGCTCCCCGGCCAGTTGGCAGATAGCTCCACAAACAGGCAGTGGCGTCATCAGTCCAGAGCGAGACCTTGGGGACATAGAGACCCAGAGAGACTGAGAAAGGCACCTGAAAGAAGATTCCTTGGGTAGAGTCTTGAAGAATGAGTAGTAGGTTATCTGATCATCAAGGGGACAGGATGAGGGTGGGGGGGTAATAGAAGAATGGTATCTGTAAAACCACAAGACAGCGAACATTTAGCGAATTCCAAGTCTCAGTCCCCTGGGAGGTGGGGCCCAGTGCAGGGGGAATAAATGAAGCTAGAAGATAAGCTGGGGTCAGATCTGGAAGCAAAGAGTTTAGACTTCATGTTCCAGAGTAAGTGTCCTCAAGCTGTGCTCTCCAGGGACAAGACCTGCTCAGTCTGGAAACATGCCTGCCACAAATGAATAGATGCTCAGAGTGAAAAAAAAATATCAGATAATGGGTAGAAATTTCTCTGTTTTGATTTTTTTAACCATAAATTTTCCCTGAGTCTTTGACAGATGCAAATGAATATTAAACAGATAATCCCAGTATTGATCATGCTTAATTCAACAGTTTATTTTTTTCATGGACATCTGCGCTGTGGCTGTGATTTCATATTGCACACACATAATGTGGACATATTTTCTGCTAGCAGAAGCATTCTTTTGAAAAGTGTTTTATGTCTTTTTTTAAAAAAGGATTTCATGTATTTATTTGAGAGAGAGAGAGAGAGAGAGTGAGTTAGAGAGCGGCAGAAGGAGAGGGAGAAGCAGGCTTCCCCGCTGATCAGGTGGCCCAATGCAGGGCTCCATCCTAGGACTCAGGACCACAACCCAAGCTGAAGGCAGATGCTTAACCCTTTTTTTTTATTGTTACTTAAATATTTTTTTCCAGTGTTCCAAGATTCATTCCCCATTCCGCACACCCAGTACTCCATGCAGATGCTTAACCCTTAACCGACTGAGCCACCCAGACGCCCCTCGTCCACAGTGCTTCTTAGGAGGCAGCCTAGACCCCACCTTGGACTTGGACGGACTCAGACTCTTTGCCCGGTGGGGGTGGCGGGAGTGCGGGTTTGTAACAAACCTCCCAGGGGCATCGCTGCTGGACAGTGGTTATTGAGCAGTGACATGATACAGTGACATCTGTGTCCACACAGGTCACTCGAGTCACCACCCGAAGAACTGATTGAATGAGAGCCAGGTGAGAGACCCAAAGGTCAGTTAGGAGGCTACCCGAATAGTTCTAGGCTGGCTTTCTACATTGGGCGAGAGCCAGAACTCAAGAGAAGATTGGGCTGATGACCCACATTGTGCTATACTAGTTACCCTAATACACTGATCTCTTCACCCAAATTTAGACAAATGATACAATTTTGTGTTCCCGCCAACAATTCTCCTTTGCCGAAACTGCCCTCAGTGGTCTTTCCGAAGTCACAGAGTTCATCTAAGATGCAGAATCCTGTAAAATGCATCGTCCACCTACTAGATCTAGGGAACTCTCTGCACTAGGCACCGCGGGAGGTATAAAGAAATATAAGCTACGATTTCTGTTCTCAGGGAACTGTCTAACTGAAGCAATTCACCGCTAAAAGTGTAAGTACAAATAGGCCATAAGGCAGTCTCTAACCCGCACAATAGACAATAAATACCAATGCTTTATTTCTTTTTAAATTCAGAATCTTTTTTTTTTAAAGATTTTGTTTATTTGACAGCAAGAAACACAGCGAGAGAGGGAACACAAGCAGGGGGAGTGAGAGTGGGAGAAGCAGGCTTCCTGCCGAGCAGGGAGCCCGATGTGGGACTCGATCCCGGGTCTCCGGGATCATGACCTGAGCCAAAGGCAGTCGCTTAACCAACTGAGCCACCCAGGCGTCCCATCAATGCTTTATTTCTTAACCTGGTCATGGTCACAGGAGTGCTTGCTTTATAAATACCGATTTTTGCTGTATATTCTTTAGGAATTCTTCTGAAGTGTGTCTGTCATATTTTGCAAGATAAAAAAATGGCTTAAAAAGACAAGGGGTCCATAAAAAAAAATAAAATAAAAAGACAAGGGGCGCCTGGCTGGCTCCGTTGGCAGAGAGTTTGAGTCCCACATTAGCTGTGGAGATTACTTAAAAATATAAAATCTTTAAAAAAATTTTAGGGGGGCGCCTGGGTGGCTCAGTTGGTTGGGCGACTGCCTTCGGCTCAGGTCATGATCCCGGAGACCTGGGATCAAGTCCCACATCAGGCTCCCTGCTCTGCGGAAAGCCTGCTTCTCCCTCTCTCACTCCCCCTGCTTGTGTTCCCTCTCTCACTGTGTTTCTCTCTGTCAAATAAAAAAAAAATTTAGGGATGCCTGGGTGGCCCAGGTGGTTAAGCATCTGCCTACTGCTCAGGTCATGCTCAGGACCTTGAGATTGAGTCCCACAATGGGCTCCTTGCTCAGCAGGGAACCTGCTTCCCCACTGCCTGCCGCTCCCTCTGCTTGTGCACCTGTGCTCTCTCTCTGGCAAATAAATAAATAAAATCTTTTTAAAAAATTTAAAAAGACAGTAAGTTCTGTGATTTGAATGCCATGAATCAACAGCCTCTAGACATGGCACAGGATCTAGAAAAACAAGGTCTTTACCCAGTGCCCTTAGAGTCCACAGGTGAACCGCAAGCACTGTGAAAGCTCTGAAATATGAGACCAAGGGGGGGTGTCTGGCCGGCTCAATTGGTGGAGCATGCGGCTCCTGATCTTGGAGCCCCACGTTGGCGATAGAGTTTGAAAACAAAAAAAGATCTGGAAAAAATGGTAATGGCACATTGATTAATGGCTTCACCATCACCACCACCATTGGTTAAGATGAGGTCTTAAAGAAAGGTGGGGGCCGCGCCTGGGGCGGCTCAGGCGGTTAAGCATCTGACTCTTGATTCTTAGCTCAGGTCATGATCTTGTGGTCCTGGGATCGAGCCCCACGTGGGGCTCTGTGCTCAGTGGGGAGTCGGCTTGAGGATTTTTTTTCTCTCTCTCCCTCTGCCCCTCCATGCATGCACTCTCTCTCTCTCTCTCTCTCTCTAAAATAAATAAATAAGTCTTAAAAAAAGATGAGGTCTTCATTTGTATCCATCTCTCAACACTTTGTATCCATATGTGTGTTCGCATGTGTGCTGCACACATGTGCACACGCTCACGAGCATCTTATTCCAAAACAGATTTTATGGGTCAATAAACTAGGAATAGAACACCAAGATTAAAAGAGATGATTCACATATGTTATTTATAGAGGGTTGATATGATTACTGTGATTAAGCTTTAAATATGATTCTTAGCTTCCTGGGAGCCTTAATAAAAGCAGAAATACTAGCTGGCCTAGTTTTATGAATTTCCTATACATGATAATCACTAAGAGATCCATTAATCCTGCCAATATTAACTATGTACCTACTGTGCGCCAAGTCTTACACTAGGTGGTGGAGATCAATGATGAGCAAAAGCAGACTTAGTCCTTGCCTTCGTGGAGTTTATGGTCTGGTGGGGAAAACAGACAATAATCAAATAATCACACACATAAATGCAAAAATGAAACTGTGATAAGAGCAGTTATGGAGATATTTAATGTACCCTGAGAATCTATAATGTCAGGGTGGGGTGGGGACATGCAGACGGGATTTATTCTAGCATGTCCGTATAGGCGGCTTCATGGAGGGAAGTGATATTTGAATTGAGATGACAGATTAGAGAGATAGGAGTCAGCAAGGTGCAGGGAGGACAGTGGGGGAAAGAGCATTCCGGGCAAAGGGAAGGGCATTTGTGAAGGCTCTGTTCAAGAAACCAGAACAAAGTCGGCGTGCCTGGAGAATAGAGGGACTGGAGTGGTGCGAGATGGAGCTGGAGACATGAGCATAGAGCCGGATAATTCTGGGCCATAGGCCATTTCAAGTTGTTTTTTTTTCAATCCTAAAAAAATGGGAAGCCATTGAGATGTGTAAGGCAGGAGTGTGAGGTCATCAGACTCCTGTTTTGAAAAGTTCCCTTGAGTGGGGGATGCGCCTGGGTGGCTCAGGGGGTTAAGCGTCAGACTCTTGCTTTCAGCTCAGGTCATGATCTCAGGGTCATGAGACCAAGCCCCCCATCAGGCTCTGTGCTCAGTGGGGAGTCTGCTTGAGTTTCTCTCTTCCTCTTCCTCTGGTCCTCCCCCCTGCAATGGACGTGCTCTCTCTCCCTGAAATAAATAAATAAACCTGAAAAGAGAAGAAAAGAGAAGAGAAGAGAGGAGAGGAGAGGAGAGGAGAGGAGATGAGAGGAGAGGAGAAGGGAGGAGAGGAGAGGAGAGAACAGAAGAGAACAGAAGAAAAGGCTCTTCTTCATGAAGAACGTATTTAAGGGAAGAAAATGGAGGCAGAAAGACTAGTTAGGAGGCTGTCCAGGTGAAAGATCATGGAGGCTTGTACTAGGGCAGTGGAAATGAACATGGAAAGAAAATAATTTACCTGGGAAACATTCAGAAGGCAGAGACAACCCAGACTTGTAATGTGGAAGATGAGGAAGACAGAGATGCCCAAGTTGGCTTCTAAGTTTCTGGTTTATATTGTGGTGCATTTTATTGAGATGGGGAGCACTAGAGTACCTCTGGTTTGGGGGAAAGAGAGAATGTCTTTGGCTCCAGTGGGGATATACTGAGTCTGAGATGCCTTTGAGACCCTGAAGGGGTGACATTGTCAAATGGGCAATTGGAACTCAGGGGAAAGGCCAGGGCTGGAGATACAGATCTAGAAGTCATTTGCATATAAGTCAGGAATGGGGGCACCTGGGTGACTCAGTCGGTTAAGCATCCAGCTCTTGGTTTTGGCTCAGGTCTTGATCTCAAGATCTCTTCCTTTGCCCCTCCTCCGACTCATTCTCTCTCTCTTTCTCTCTCTCTCTCTCCAAAACAGATAAATAAATCTTTAAAAAAATTAAAATAAAGTCACAGGAGTGGATGGCATCACCTAAGGAGAGAATAGAAAAGAGAAGAGGACTTAAGACTAATCTCTGGAAAACATCAACATTTAGATATGGGAAATGGAAAGAATAATCTGAGAAGGGAACTGAAAAGGGGGAGCTAAGAAGGTTGGAGGAAAACCAGGATCGTGTATCACACTGAAGCCCAAGGATAAGAAGATCTTAGGAAGGTAGTGGTCCACAGAGTTGAATACCGCCAAGAGGTCGGAAAGGTAAGGGAAAACTCTCCATAGAATTTAGGGTTCGTGGAGGTCACGGAGCTGGGCAAGAGCTGTTTCAGGGGTAAGGTGGTGGCAAAAAAGTGACTTAAGTGTGTTGAATAATTAGGAAATGAGTAAATGGATTCAGCAAGTCTAGTCAATTCTTGGAAGAAGTTTGATGTGAAGGAAGACAGAAGTGGTATGGCAGCTGTAGAAAGATAAAGTATGGGTTCAGGCTTCTTTAAAGATGGCACTGAAGAATTGAGAGTGTTGAATGTAGCTGGCAGGAACCAGATGAGAGAGAATAATATGCACAGTAGTTGGCTGGTAAGTGTTTAAAAACCTGTTCTTGGAGGAAGAAAACCAAATTCTGAGATGCAGCACTTGCTGGTTTCCATGGTGGAAATACTCTCCCATGATCGATTTCAAGCTATCAATATGAGGTCTCAAGCTCTCCATTAGGGTCCAGCATTCCACTAACAAGAGAAAGAACGATTGAAATGTTCACTTATCACCCAACTGTATTTTTTTCTTTTTTTTTTTTTTAAGATTTTATTTATTTGACAGAAACACAGCCAGAGAGGGGACACAAGCAAGAGGAGTGAGAGAGGGAGAAGCAGGCCTCCCGCCGAGCAGGGAGCCTGATGTGGGGCTCAATCCTGGGTCTCCAGGATCATGACCTGGGCAGAAGGCAGCCGCTTAACCAACTGGGCCACCCAGGCGCCCCTCTTTTTCTTTTTTTTTTTAATATTTTATTTATTTATTTGACACAGAGAAACACAACCAGAGAGGGAACACAGCAGAGGGAATGAGAGAGGGAGAAGCAGGCTTCCCGCCGAGCAGGAAGCCCAACGCAGGGCTCAGTCCCAGGACTCCAGGATCATGACCTGAGCCGAAGGCAGTCGCTTAAGCAAATGAGCCATCCAGGCGCCCCTGCATTTTTTTCTTTTATGAATTTCCTGTTCATGTCCTTTGCCACTTTTATATTGAAACACTTATTTTTCTGTTAATTTGTATAAGCTCTTTATATAGTATGGATATTAATCCTTTGTCATTAATTTTATAATGGATTTTAGTGTAAAGAAAGTAAAAATACTTATATACTCAAAATCGATCAATATTTCCCTTAATGATTTTTTCCCTTGGTGTTCTAGATTTCTTTGTAAATTGGTAACTTGGCACTCTGTTTCAATTAATGTGAAATGGGCTACCGTGAGTTCATTTGCTGGGTTTGGAGTGTTTTATCTTTTGTTTGGTTTTAAATTTTTTATTACTGTTTTTTAGTCACAGAAAAAGAGACATAAAATTTAACATTTTAACCAATGTTTATGTGCACAGTTCACTAGCATTACGTGTGTTCACATTGTCAGGCAACCATCACCACTATTCATCTCCAGAACTTCTCTCACTTTCCAAAACTGAAACTCTATACCTCTTAAGTAACAACTTCCCATCCCTTTCTCCCCCAGCCTTTGGCAACCACCATTCTACTTTCTGTCTCTGTGAATGTGATCGCTCTAGGATCTCACAGAAGTGGAATCATAAGGTATTTGTCCTTTGGTAACAGACTTTATGCTGACCCACTCAGCATAATGTCTTTAAGATTGGTCCATGTTGTTGACGTGTGTCAGAATTTCCTTCCTTGGGGCGCCTGGGGGGCTCAGTCATTAAGCGTCTGTCTGCCTTCAGCTCGGTCTTGGTCCCAGGGTCCTGGGACCAGCCCCGCATAGGGTTCCCTGCTCAGTGGGGAGTCTGCTTCTCTGTCTGCCTGCCACTCCCCTTGCTGGCTCTCTCTCTCTCTCTGACAAAAAAAAATTCTTTAAAAAAAAAGAGAATTTTCTTCCTTATTCAGACAGAATAATATGCCATTGTGTGTATATAGCACATTTTGTTAATCCAGAGGCTGTGGTGTTTTAAGTTGCAAAGATGAAGAACAGACTCTATAGATCTTAGTAAATCCACCAAGGTATTACCATCCTGTGAGCTCTCCTGGTGGCCAGGTAACTCCTCCGATCTCACCTTTTCTACTAATTATTTCCAATATTGTAGTGGGTCAGAAAGCACTTGCCAAGAGCCTGCATTCTTCTTTTTAAATTTATCCTCCAATAATATGAATGTGCATTTCAATTGCCTGGTCACATATTCTCCCCTACCATGGCAAAGAGACGTGGGGACCTTTAGGAGGCTGGTGACATGATTCTATTACCACTTGTCAAGAGGCATCTCAAAAGATAATCAGCCATGGTATTTTGCTTCTATTAGAATTAATTAAGATGGAATTATAAACATTGCCTTCAGTACATATTTTCTGTACTCAACTGGTCAATATTAAATAACTTTATAAAGTAGGTTTGGTCTCCTGGGGGCAAACTGACTTGCAGGTAATTCAACCAAGCCAACTCATGGGAAGTCATGTTACTTAACATCGGCCAGTTCATAGTGTGGGTCTTCATCCTGGGGTTCAAGTCAAGGACACGGGCAGGGTTTATAGGAGTGGGTAAGCCAGTGAAGTGAGTTCACTGACTTGTCTATTCAGTAAAGGTTGATGGGGCCCTGCTGGGCACTGGGCCTGACACCAAGGGTGCAGCAGGGAACGAGTGCTATTACAGAACTTACATTCTAGGTGGGTGTGCGGAGAGAAAAAGACATATGGGCTCTTTTAATAAAGAGAAAAAGGTGACGCTCTGGAATACTTAGTGGGATAAGCATCTAATTCAGACTCAGATCATTCATTCAGCAAGGCTTTCCAGAGGTAGTGAAAATTAAGTTGAGGTCTCAGTGGCAATAGGAGCTGGTTGAGTGAGGAAGACAAAAGAAATGATCGTCTTCTCATGGTGAGGTCTAAGAATTGGACACTATGAACCGGAGACGCGCTGAGAAATGCCAGGTGGTCAGCAGAGGCTCAGGAATCCATTACCTCGAGCTGGAATCAAAAACCGAAGGTGAGCGTGGACGTGTATCTGGGACGTGGGGGCAAAGGTTCTGGAATTGAGAACCTTTGGTTCTCCCTGCAGAAACCTGAGATACGGGAACTTGGAAGAGACCTCTAAATTAAGTAAGGCTGAAATCATCATGCCTCAAGTGCAGGTGGGATCTGGTCAGAGAAGACAACAGCCCTTATTGAAGCGCACTCACATACGGTGTGCTCCACCCCCACTCCCCAAAGGGGGCCTACGCTGTCTTCCCAGAGCTGGGCTACTGTTAGGGTGACTGATTACTTCCATGCTTCATATTATGAAACTCAGGGACTCTATCAAGTACTTTTTGACATGCTGGCAAATAGCCAAGTTTGCTTCCTGAGGAAGATCTGGGCTTCACGGTAAGTAGCTTCACGGTGTACCTGCAGAGGCCCTCTGACCTTTCATTTAGGTGAGACCAGAGGTTAAGCTTCTCAGCTTCCAGAAGGGAATATCTCCCAACCAGGTGGTAGTGGTCGCCAATCACCTCCTCTACTGGTTTCCAAAATAAATGGATTAGTCCTCAATAAACAACAGAGAGAAAATACCAACTCTCTAAATCCCTTATCAGATATTACAGGTTTAAATGACTTCCCACGTAGTTCTGATCACAAATCTGGACAAGAGAATTGAAATTTCGGTAACATTTGCTTAAGGCGGGACACCCACTTTTTTCCATCAGAGGTCACGTAATAAAAGATGCAGATATTGGGGCGCCTGGGTGGCTCAGTTGGTTGAGCGACTGCCTTCGGCTCAGGTCATGATCCCGGAGACTGGGGATCGAGCCCCACATCGGGCTCCCTGACCGGCGGGAAGCCTGCTTCTCCGTCTCTCATTCCCCCTGCTTGTGTTCCCTCTCTGGTTGTGTTTCTCTCTGTCAAATGAATAAAATCTTTTTTTTTTAATTTTATTTATTTGACAGCGAGAAACACAGCCAGAGAGGGAACAGAAGCAGGGGGAGTGAGAGAGGGAGAAGCAGGCTTCCC
>PITA01022828.1:0-12720 GCA_004023965.1 Spilogale gracilis | reverse complement strand
AAAAAAAAAGATGCAGATATATATAAACCACATAAATGGATAGTAATAGTGAAATACGGTTTGTTGGCTCTTCAAGGATAGGGACTATAAGGACAGGAACCCAAAAGCATCCAGAAAAAGTTAAATCAACTGTATTCACTCAAAAGTGCACGTTTATAGGCCTGTGGCTGGTCATTAGTCAATTTCCATCGGTTCAATGAGAATAGAACACTGATATTTACCAAAATGAATGGGAAAAGCAGGAGCTCTTCACTCTGGGCCTGTCCCACGCTGACTCCAGAGACAGACCACCCAGGGCTTCAGTTCCAGCAGTTTCAAGAAAGAGAGCACACTTTTCAGATGCATCAGGAAGACCACTAGTAGCAGGTCTGATCATTTAGCAACAGGCAGGGTATACATAAATAAATGGATATAAATATCTGTAATCTCAACGCAATCCTAAAAATGTCTTTTAAATTATATTTTGTGTGTTCATGAAAATTAAGGACTGTTTGTCTCATCAAAACATATAAGCCGGATGAATTGTGCGGTATGTAAATTATAGCTCACAGAAACGGTAATACTGGAGAAGACAAGACCTAGCAGCCTCTTCTGCCCATCCCACCCCGATGCCTTAAATTCAGCTGGGGCCTCTGCATCCTATCAAGCACGTTTGCTGCCCGCCAAGCACGACCCGGGCCTGGAAGTTGGCTCTTGTTACTGCTCTGGGCTTTCTGGCTTGCAGATGGCTGGTGCTGTGTGCCTAGTCCAAAATTAAGAGGCTCCTTCCACCCTCCAGTCCTGGGCTCTCAGGATCCTGTGGCCTAAACTCTCCTCTGCACCCCTCCCCCTGCATCCAGGGAAGAACTCTTCGCACATGGTGACTTATTTTCCACCCAGTGAAGTGCAGCATTCTTCAAAACCTTTGAATGCATTGAACTTGAGCTGGCTTGGTAATGGACAATGAGCGGCGTACGGTTATCATCTGCCCAATCCACACATCCAGTTGGAGTCCTCATTTCCTTGAACAAATCAACGGAGCTTTTGTTTGTCCCCTGAAGTTTTGGGTTCAATGTGTTTCGATGTCTTGTCACATCCATATAAAAATATAATCTTGTGAGTCACTGGAGGTCTAACAAATTGGATTTGGGAACTCTTATTCTAAAAGCCCTTGATTGGAGACGGCAGCTCAGTAAATCTCCATACTTGAGATCAATCTCTTCTAAATAGCTCATAAATTGTTCATGATTAAAGGCATGAGCACAGATAAAATTCATAATCTTTATTGCTTTTTCCAGCACATCACATGGTGAGCTGGACTTGCAAAATTCATGACATGAGGCATGAGACAATGACAGCTGGGCCCACCAAATTTCTCTTGGCTTGAATACATTGTTTAAACATGGGTTTAAATTTCAGCATGCTTCTTACTTGCTATGTGATCTTAGGAAAAATGAAACTCTTTGTGCCTTGGTTTCTTCTCTCCCTGTAAAATTCAGATAATGATAATTATTATAATTACTTTACAGGGCTATTATGAAGATTTAATTAATTGACTGATTGATTTAGAGAGCATGCAAGTGGAGGACGGGACAGTGGAAGAGGAAGAGAAAGAGGGAGATAATCCCAAGCAGACTCCCTGCTGAACATGGAGCACAACATAGGGCTCGATCTCACGACCTAAAGATCATGACCTGAGCCAAAACCAAGAGTCAGGCACTTAACCAACTGAGCCACTCAGGTGCCCCTAAATATTAAATTTAAAAGATGCTTATGAGTACGGGCATACAGTAATATCATTTGTCAATTGTATCTCAGTAAAAAAATAGGCAAGTGATCTGAATAGACAAGTGCTGGTAAGAAAGTGGAGAAATCGGAATGCTCCCTCACAGCTGGCTGTAATGTATAAGGGTGCAGCCACTTCGGGAAGCAGGCTGGCAGTTCCTAAAATGTGAAACATACTCATCCTAGGGCCCAGGAGAGGGTCCCAGAAGAAATGAAAACATATGTCTACCCAAAAACTTGTACATGAAAGCACATATCAGCATTCATGGTAATGACCAAAAATTGGAAACAACCCAAGTGTCCATACAATGGATTATTACTCTGCCTTAAAAAGGAACAAAATTCTGGGGAAGCTGGGTGGCTCAGTCATTGGGCATCTGCCTTTAGCTCGGGTCATGATCCCAGGGTCCTGGGATCGAGCCCTGCATCAGGCTCCCTGCTCAGCGGGAAATCTGCTTCTCCCTCTCCCTCTGCCATTTCCCCCGTTTGTGCTCTCTTACTCTTGATTTCTCTCAAATAAGTAAATAAAATCTTTTAAAAAAAGAAAGAAAGAAAAATCTTTGCAGTGACCGATGTGGAAAAGGAACTGGAGGCCCTAGAAGTAACTGGTGCATCGTCGGGGCAGGAGAGGATGAGCTTTGAGCTGGAGCAAGGTTGATGGAACCGATTCAAGAGAGAGATTCCAGATGGAGATGGGCCAGGACTCAGCGATCATTGGGTTTTGGCTTGATTCTTGGTTCCACAGTATCTGTCAGAGTTCCTATCCGTGCACTGGTCTTTGCGAACGAAGCCGCCGCACTACTGCAAGCCAACACCATCATCATTCATCTCTCCGCCCTCTTGGATGGCCTACCTACCTGTATCCACTCATGTTCCCTGCCAATCTCCTCTACGCTGGGGCCACGGTGATCTTTTCACACTGCAAATCTGATCATGTCATCCTCCTGCTTTGAACTCGTCAATGATTTCCCTCTGTGCTTCAGATAAGACCAAAAGCCTTAACCCACTCGACCAGCCTTAATGCCCTGGCCCCTACCTATCTCTCTGCACCTGTCCTTTATGCCCTGTGCTCTGAGTCCACTGACTGCTTTTCAGTGCCTCCCTGTGCTCTCTCCTACCACAGGGTCTTTGCAAATGTTGCTTTCTCTATGAAATATTTCCTTGATTTGCTTGATGACTCCAACTCTCCCTTCAGTTACCAACCTCACCATCCCTTCCTCCGGGAAGCCTTCCCTGATGGCCCGAATCCCCTATTTTATGTCCTCAAAGCTCTTTGTATCTCTCCTTCATGGCCCTTATCACAAGTGTGTTTATTCATGGCATCCTTTGATTAATGTCTGTCTTTCATTCAATTGTAAGCTTCGTTAAGATCGGTACCTGTGGCCATTTTTGTTCACCACCATGTCTCTGGTACCTAATACAGTGTTCAGCACATAGTTGGTCCTGAGTTAGATCTGTTGCATAAATAAACCTCGGGAACAGTTTGAAATGCTAAATAAAGCAACGGTGATCTACCCTATTATGCCCATAGATCGGCAAAGTCGAAAAAGATAAAAAATACCCAGCATAGGGGCACCTGGGTGGCTCAGTTGGTTAAGCGACTGCGTTTGGCTCAGGTCATGATCCCGGAGTCCGGGGATCAAGCCCCACATCGGGCTTCCTGCTCGGAGGAAAGCCTACTTCTCCCTCTCTCAGTCCCTCTGCTTGTGTTCCCTCTCTAGCTGTGTTTCTCTCTGTCAAATAAATAAATAAAATCTTAAAAAAAAATACCCAGTGTAGGCAAGGATCGAGGAAAATGGGCACCCTCATACTCTGGGTGCTGGGTGTGTAGATTGCTATGTTCTTTGTGGAGGGTAATTGGACCTTCAAACATTCACACTGTCGGACCCCACAATTCTACCCATGAAAATTTATTCCAAGAAAGTGATCACTGATGTGCATAATGGTATACACAGGAAGATGTTTACTGAAGCGCTGTGTGTAATAGGAAAGGGTTGGAAATAACCTAAATGTTCAACAATAGGATATTAGTTCAATAAATCATGTACATTCATACAATGGAATACCGTGCCGCCATTAAAAATAACCATGTAAATTGTATTTATTGACATGATAAGATGTTCATGATAAGATATGTAGTAAAAATAAGCAGTTACTAGGAAGCGTGATAGAAGGATGCAAGGTTTTCTTTTTTAATAGTGTGGAATGCAGATCTCTAAATTCAGAGAAAAACAGCTGCCAAGACAAATGCAAAGCTCTTTACTACGAATTGCTTCTGGGGTCTTCCACATTTTACCCTATATTGTTCTATATTGTGTTAGAAGCTTTTACAAAAATGCGCTCTTGCATAATTGAAGAAGTTTCAAATCAAAAAGAAAAAGAAAGCTAGAATACCAAAGGTAAATATCCACATATGGATAATAATTATAGATAAATGTACATATTAAAAGGTACAAACTCATCATGAAAGTGCTAAGACAAAATCACAAAGGTATCAACAGTGGTTGTTCTGGTTTGTGGGGTTTATGGGTGACCTTTATGTTCTCGCCTCGCTTGTCTGTATATTCTATAATTAGCATCTATTCCTTCTGTAATAAGAGAACATCGTAAAACATATTTCATTATGAAAAAAACATTATAATGAGAAGTAGAGGCCATGAGAGAAGGACTATTTATGGGAGCTAGCCAGCCCATTATGCCTTCTGGGCTGATCTATGAGAGGGGTGACTTTTTAATGGGAAGGTTGCTTAGTGACCATAGAACCAGAGTAAAGGGCTTAGCTGGATGACTTTCTTTTTTTTTTTTTTTTTTTTTTTTTTAGCTGGATGACTTTCATGTCCAAAGACAGCAAGCAATGGTAGCGTGGTATGTTCACCTCCAATGCAGTGAGAAACAGCCTGCCCCAAATAAACTGCCTTCAACTGCCTTCAAAACAGCCTGACATAACTAGGGCTCCAAGCATCCACCCCAAGATCGTTTGATCCCATTTCACTTTGGACTTGCTCCTCGAGTCTTCCTGCTGAGCTTCTCTAGCTCTACCACCCCAATAGGGACCCTGCCTTTACCTGCCCCACTCCTGGGGATTTGGGCAAGGCGTGGGGATTCAGGCACACCCTGACAGGTGGCCCAGACATCTCAGGAAGCTGAGTGAGATCCACAGACAGGAGAGCACTGGGTGGGCCTTGCCAACTCCTTTTCTGGATCCTGCTTCTCTGTGCTTTAGGTTGGCTGCTCCCTTCTGAGCAACGCAATGTCTCTCCAGCTTATAACTCTCTGTGAATTTACAGTCACTTTCTCACTCTCCCTCCTTTGGGCCTGGGAAATGTTTTGCCCTTAAAATATTATTTGTAATGTCTGATCTTCTCCATCAGATGCTGATTTTATTACTTCGAGGGAGGGATGGCCCGGCAATTCTCCTACCCACATTTAAAGCTGCAAATCAACAGACATCAAAGCATATTTTAAAATTCTTACATACCTTTAGCGTCTAACACAATGCCATGCATACAGCAGGTGCTCAGTGAGAAGAAGAATTAATTCAATGAGATCAAGAGTTACATTTACGTTATTGCGCAGATAATACGTGAACCCAGTGCCATAAAAAAGGAAAACAAAAAATAAAAGAATAAAGTCAAAATTCCCCGGGGTGCCTGGCTGGCTGGGTCTGAGGAGCGTGTGACTCTTGATCTCAGGGTCGTTTATTCAAGCCCCACACTGTGTGTTGAGACGACTTAAATAAATGAATACTTTTTTAAAAAGTCGAGTTCCCTGTCATCAACTAGCCCCAAACCTAATCTCTTCCCTACACGTAACCACTGTTTGACATGCATCTTCCGACGCCCTTTACATGTTATATCTCTATGTCCACCGCCATGGACTGAACTCAAAGATACGTTGTAAAATGAAAAAAAAATATTGTAGAACAATATTTACAGTCTGGTCCCACATATGTTTTTTTTAAAACTCTCATTAACTATGACTTTGGTTCTGGACACAATTCTGCGTAATGGCGTAGAGGGGGCAGGAAAGAAGCTCCCTGCACACCCACAAGCAACTCTCCCGGACCAGCAGGGGCTGAGAAGATTCAACTCAATACTGCCACTCTCTGACAGTGTCAGGTCTCATGAGTCAAGGGTTCAATCTTACAAGAATGTCCCCCTGCCCACCTGCCGTCACTTCAGATGGCAAGTACGGGTTGCTATGGCTGTAAATCAAAACTTCCCGCAGCCCCCTCCTCGGGTGCAATTAATTTGTTAGAGTGGCTCATAGAACCCAGGGAAACACGTTTACCAGTTTCTTAAAGGGTATTATAAGGACCCAGATGGACAGGGGCGCCTGGGTGGCTCAGTCGGTTAAGCGTCTGCCTTCAGCTCAGGTAAGGTTCCCGGGGTCCTGGGATCGAGCCCCACGTTGGGCTTCCTGCTCAGTGGAAAGCCTTCTTCTCCCTCTGCCTGCTGCTCCCCCTGCTTGTGCTCTCTCTCTGACAAATATATATATATATATATTTGGTCGCAGATGAACAGTTAGATGGAGGAGCTTCCAGGAACAGCACCGTCCCCAGTCTCCACAGGTTCGCCAACCTGGAAGCTGTGTGAACCCCATACTGGGGGGCACTTTATGGAGGCTCACTTGCGCAATCATGATTGATCATTAATTCCATTTTCAGCCCTTCTCCCTTCTCAGGGAACAAGGGGCAGGGCAGAAAACTCAACCTTCTAATCAAGGCTTGGTCTTGCTGGCAAGAAGTCCTCATCCAAGAGTCATCCAAATGATAAGGGTTCAGGAGTCCTGTGTCAGAAATTGTCAAAAAAAAAAAATTAGAGCCAAACAGGCTCCTAGTGCTCTTATCAAAATCACAAGATCAAAATTAAAAGATACAAGGCTCGGGCACCTAGGTGGCTCAGTTGGTTAAGTGACTGCCTTTGGCTCAGGTCATGATCCCGGAGATGCGGGATTGAGTCCCACATCAGGCTCCGCCCAGCCTGCTTCTCCCTCTCTCACTCCCCCTGCTTGTGTTCCCTCTCTGGCTGTGTTTCTCTCTGTCAAATAAATTAAAAATCTTTAAAAAAAAAAGATACAGGCTCATTACTAGAACCTCACGCTGTCATTCATACCTCCCGGGTCCGTCAGGGAGGAACGGAAACCGGCTTACTGTAGGAAACCCGCTCCCAGCTCAAGGCCCCATAGGCGTGCCAGCTTCCGCTCGGTCTCCTCCCCAAAGCAAGAATGGTTTCAGCAAACATATGGTCTCACCATTTTAGGCATCTGGTATAATTAGCTAAGAGCCAATATCATCTTTTGCTCAGAGCTTCTTTCGAAGTGTTAATGTAACATTGGACTTTCCGTTATTACATAACCCATGTGTTTATTTCCTTACCTTCGATGACTCTTTTTCCTTTTCTCCTCCGTTTATACACAAACTTTTTCACCTTGGGGAGGGAACATCAGGTCTGGCCACCGTGCACTATCAATCCAGCAAATACTTGCCCTCAGTCCCCTGCTGTTGACACAGGCTATGGGTCACGGGCACAGAGCTCATGGACTCTCTTCCAACCAGGCAGCACAGAGCTGCCTTTGCTGTTCATTGCAATTTTGCTGGAGGAGGCGAAGGTACATCCTTAGAAATTCTGTCTGATCTGCGGGTGACAATCACAGTTCACAGCGTCTCATTCCGAAATCAGACCTGCTTCCAGTCCCTGCTCCAAGTGGGCGGGGGGGGGGGAGGGTAGGAGTTGAGGTGATGTGGGGAAGAAAAAAACCAAAAAGTATAGCCATGATATCTTTGTCTTCCCTTGGCAAGAACCGCGTCAGTAATGTATGGCGCTAATGAAGTAAGTCAGAGAAAGACAAATACTGTATGATTTCGCTTCTGTGTGAAATCTCAAACACTAAACAAGGGAACAAACAAAACAAAAACAAGCTCCTGAGTACAGAGAACAAACTGATGCCAGAGGGGAGGGCGTGGGGGGTTTTCCAACGGTACCAACTTCCGGTTACACAATCAGTAAGTCACGGGGATGTGAAGTACAGCACCAGCCCCGGGAATGTGAAGTACAGCACCAGGAATGTGCTCAGGAATATCGCAATGACTTTGTAGGGTGACTACACTTATCAGAGTGAGCATTTTGTAATGTATAGAATTCTCCGATCACTATCACGCACACTTGAAACTAATCTTTTGAAAAAAAAAGGGTTTTTGTAAAGATTTCATCTACTTATTTGAGAGAGAGAGAGATCATGAGCAGGGCGAGGGGGCGAGGGAGAAGCAGACTCCCGCTGAGCAAGGAGCCCGACGTGGCATTGGATCCCAGGACGCTGGGATCAGGACCTCAGCGGAAGCAGGCACTTAACCAGCTGAACCACCCAGGTGCCCCAGGCAGGCACTGTTTTGCTTATCGGTTCCCTTCTCTGTCAAATCAGAACTCCGAGGACATCTCTCTGCCCACGGTTGGACCTTCTGGGCTGCAAACTGAGACCCTTGGTCTGAAGAAATGACAGGCAGTGGTCCAAACGGCTACAGTGTCTCTGTTCCGGTTCCCTTACAACGCTCAGAGCACTGGCATCTGCCACCGGGTAAGCAACACCCAGGCTAGAGTCAGCGTCTATTCCCGTGGGGACCGATTGGTGGCCCCCAGCGCCGCCACTGTCAGTCTCACTTGCCAGCTATGTTCAGAGCCTTCCCACCTTTGGCCACATGGCCATCTGCCATTTCTGTCTCTCTTGATGGCAGACAGAACCGTTTTTATTGGCATTTTCTGCCTCAGAAGGTGCGAGACGAACCTGTCTACACTCAGCCCTTCTTGGCCTTGCTGGAGACCTCCAATGTCCACTTACTTCATGAGCAGTGGCCATCCCCAGGGAGCACCCGGGGATATCTGCCTGTCGATTCCAGTCACCTTCCAGACCTGGAAGGGAGCTTCTCTGATGGTTATTGACATGTCCTTCTTTAATGCACCTGTCTAATTTCTGGAGAGCGGTGCCCCATACACACATCCTCTCAATAGCCCAGATTTTCACTGTCCTCCTGTCCAACCATATGACCCGGCCACTGGCCACTTCTCATGAGTCAGTACAAACCCCAACATAAGGGCTTTTTCCACTATTCGATTCTCCCATCGGTGCAGGGAAACAGTGTGTTTCAACGCACTGAGGCAAATTGTTTTGACCTTCTTTGATCAGAGTGGTGGCCATCCAAACAAGACACCGCCCATTCACCTTGGAGCTCCCTCCCTCAAATCAAGGGGCTCTCTGTTGGTCCATGGACAACTGTGTGGAGGGCACTGCCCAAGTTATAGTAGATGCCAAAAGGTTTTCATGCAGTTCCCAGAGTCAGTCCTAGGGGTAAAAAGTCTCCTAGCTCAAGAGCATCTCCTCCTCATGATCCCATCTAAACCATTTCCCTTAGAGCTTTGCTCCAACATCACCCAAGACATGGCGAGTATCTCAGGTTTCAAGAACATGTTCGGTCCTTCAGTTATCTGGGTATCTTTAATTACTGTCCGAAAGCAAGGTATTGAATGCCCCTCAAACTGAATTCTCTAGTACGAAGTCCTAGTAGTCATTGCTGGGAGGCACTCACAGACCTTTGCCTTAAGTCCCAGACCACTGTCTACACTGGGCTATCTCCCTGAGAAATGATCCCTACAAACGCTCCGGCTTCTATGCCAGGCCGTGTGGGTTCACGTAGTTTTCCCGATTCCCACTTAGTATGCCCAAGTAATATCGCATGAAAGGGCAATTTTGCTTATAAAACAGACCACTAGGTGGAGGAAACACTCCCCAGTCAAATACAATGTTTATCTCCAAAGTACAATCAAGTAATGACCCCACTACTTCACAGAAAGACCTTTCAAATGTATCAATCCTCCTACAAACTTTTTACTGAATGTCATCAACACTTAAGTTCCTAAATGTAGCCTCCATTAGGACTTTATAAGCAGGTTTTGATTTTACAGAACTGGATAGGGACAGGGTTTCTGGGCCAGACATAATACCTGTTCCTATATAGGGGAGGCATGAGACTTCCCTGTAATAAAAGACACATTAGCAGAGGGAAAAAACAAACAGAAGTTTAATATCACATATACTTCCTGTACACATGGGGCAAACCAGGAAAACTAACTTCTAGAAATGTCCGAAGTTAACACCTTAAATATCTCCAGCTAAAAACTAAAGATGGGGATAGGGGAAGCAGTTATGGGAGGTTCCCAGGCAAAGTACAGTAAAGGAGGGTAAGTCTCAGATTTCAGTGTCTGCCTTCTCCATGGATAAAAATTTCTAGAGATTTCTCAGTCATCCTTTTTCCAGTACACTGAAGGAGACACTCTTGCACATGGAGATTGCCCTTAGAAACATAAATGTCCCTTACAAAAGGGTAACTTTTTAAAAAAGATTTATATATTTATTTTTCAGAGAAAGAGAAAGAGAGAGAGCACAAGTAGGGGGAGCAGCAGGCAGAGGGAGAAGCAGGTTCCCTGCTGAGCAAGGAGCCTGATGTGGGACTCGATCCCAGGACTGTGGGATCATGACCTGAGTTGAAGGCACACACTGAACTGACTGAGCCACCCAGGTGCCCCTGCGGGTATGACTTCTTTACACAATGCCTGTTTTACACATTCCAAACTTCACAATCCTATCAACCATTTTAAAATTCTTTTGATCCAAGGGTAGCCTGAATCAGGGCTTCACCAATGTTCTGGTGTGTGAGGCTGCTGTATCAATGAGTCCTGGAAACTTCTCTTCTCCATCCTCTGACCATTTTACTCACTCTTGTGCCATGGGTTTGGGTCCCCAGCAAGGGGCTAAGCCAAAGGACCCTGGACCTTTGTCAATCCTTACCTTGATTAATCTGCCTAACCATCACCCCTAGTAATTGCTGCTTGGCTTTCTCATAGTAATCTTTACTTTACAGCTTTTAAAAATGTAACACCAGTGGCGCCTGGGTAGCTCAGTCGGTTAAGCATCTGATTCTTTGTTTTGGCTCAGGTTATGATCTCAGGGTTGTGAGATTGAGCCCTGCATCGGGCTCTGTGCTGGACATGGAGTCTGCTTAAGATTCTCTCTCTCTGGGGCGCCTAGGTGGCTCAGTCAGTTAAGTGTCTGCCTTCGGCTCAGGTCCTGATCTCAGGGTCCTGGGATCGAGCCCCATGTCTGGGCCCCTCTGCAGGGAGTCTGTTTCTCCTTCTCTCTCTGCCCTTCCCCCCACCACCCCCCAGCTCATGCTCACTCCTTCTCAAATAAATTTTTTTTTTAGATTTTATTTATTTATTTGACAGAGAGAAACACAGTCAGAAAGGGAACACAAGCAGGGGGAGTGAGAGAGAGAGAAGCAAGCTCCCTGACCAGCAGGGAGCCCGATGTGGGGCTTGATCCTGGGACTCTGGGATCATTACCTGAGCCAAAGGCAGACGGTGAACCATTGAGCCACCCAGGAGCCCCTCTCTCAAATAAAATCTTAAAAAAAATAGATTCTTTTTCTCCTTCTACCCCCGCCCCCCCTTCTCCAAAAAAAATTTTTTTTAATTGAGCTTGAAATCTGGAATTGTGGTGTCACCAACTTTGGTTTTCTTTTTCAACATTCCTCTGGCTATTTGGGGTCTTTTCTGGTGCCATATAAATTTTAGGATTATTTGCTCCATTTCTTTGAAAAAAGTTGATGCTATAGTGAGCACTGTGAATTGTGTGAGACTGACGATTCGCAGACCTGTATCCCCCGAAACAAATAATATGTTATATGTTAATAAATAAAAAAGAAATTTAACACCATAAATAAATAAGTAAAGATAAATAGATAGATAGATAGATAGATAGATAGATGATAGATGATAGATAGATAAATTTTAACATCAAACAGGGGTAAAGAGAGTGGATTATTTGGGTCACTTTAATGTTGGGAGAACCAACAGGGAGTCCCTTTGTTCCACACAGCCTTTGGTAATATGGATTAAAACCTTTGTTTTGTTCATAAAAAAAACCCACAGGCCCCAAATGGCATTGCTTGGGCCAAGCCAAGTCATCAAACCAGGGCTTCATGCCTGACCTGACTGCAGTCTCGGCCTCCCCCTGATATAAGGTCTTAATGTGTCAATCAGGAATTTTCTGATAAACACCAATGAGGTCATCCATCACAAGGGCAGAGGAACCTGAGGTGGTCTGCATAAGAAGACGCTTGCCCGGCTCCCAAGGGAAGGTGATCCCACCAGAAACAATGTTGGCTTTTCTTTCGTGTATAACTTTCTTGCCCCTTCCTACAAAAAGCCTTTCATCTTGTTCTTCTGGGAGTGTCCCTCTACTTCCTAGATGAGACTCTGCTCCATTCATGAATCGCTGGATAAAACCAGTTAGATCTTCAAATTTACTCAGTTGAATTTTGCCTTTTAACAGATTTAACCCCATCTGTGGCCATTTTATTCATCCCATTTTTTTTAAGATTTTATTTATTTGACAGAGAGAAACACAGCAAAAGAGGGAACACAAGCAAGGGGAGTGAGAGAGGGAGAAGCAGGCTTCCTGCTAAGCAGGGAGCCCAATGCCGGGTTCAGTCCCAAGACTCTGGGATCATCACCTGAGCCGAAGGCAGTCCCTTAACCAACTGAGCCACCCAGGCGCCCCATGAGCCACCCAGGCGCCCCCATCCCATTTATTAATAACCATCTAAAGAGTCCAGTGACTCTCTCCTTTCCGTTTCCTCTTAGTTTCGCCCCATTAATATTTGCCTTACCGTATTTCTTATTAGCCATTTAAAAATGCATCTAGGTCTACTGGGCATTTACCCCAAAGATACGGATGTAGTGAAAAGAAGGGCCATATGCACCCCAATGTTCATCGCAGCAATGGCCACAATCGCCAAACTGTGGAAAGAGCCAAGGTGCCCATCAACAGATGAATGGATAAAGAAGATGTGGTACATATATACAATGGAATACTATGCCTCCGTCAGAAAGGATGAATATCCAA
>PITA01022827.1:0-29523 GCA_004023965.1 Spilogale gracilis | reverse complement strand
AAAGAAATTAAAGATATTTGAGTCTCTAAATATCAACTCTTTTATACTAATCTTCTATATGAAAAGTAGGTACAGATCACACAAGTTTGAAACAGATACTTGGTTAGATTTAGATGGTGGAATCTAATTCAAAAGAAGCATATCTATTGTGAAGGGGAAGAGTATTTTCATTTGGTTGTCAGTTTTTCTGGTTTTGTTTAATTTGGTTGCATTTGGCAAGAAAGGACTTTGTCAAAACCACCAAACTAAAATAGGATTTGTCCTGGAAGTAATTAGCTATCCAGAAAAAAAAAAAAAAAAAAAAAAAAAAAAAAAAAAAAAAAAAAGAAAAGAAAAGAAAAAGAAAAAAGAATTTAGAACCTTATTTTAGAGACACCAAAATAAAATACAAGATAAATGACCCAATGGCCAACTTATTATTTTCATTTAATTTTTTTCAGTCACCTCAAATTTAGTTTTTCCCAACCAAGCAAACTTCCTCCCCATTCTGTGTTCTTATTTATTGGATTATCTACAGGTTATAAAATACCTCATGAGTTATCTTTACTCAAATTGCCATAATATCCTATTCATTGCCAGATCCTATAGGTCTTATTCATGAAATATCCATGAATACATCCACTTCTCTGTCACACCCATCTTCTTCCAAACTTCTCCCATTTCTCATCTGGACCTTTGATTAGTTGGATAAAACTATTCCATTCCTCTCATCCATTTTCTCCTTTATAGTAAGAGATCATTTTGAAATAGAAAACTAAACATACTTTCCCTTCCTTCACATTGTTGAGGAAAAATAATCAAAACCAAAATCTTCTTACACTGTATGTGAATTACACTTGAATTAAAAAAACAAAACAAAACAAAATAGCAACAACAAAAACCCAGGAATCTTTTTCCAGTCCAGAAATTCTCTCCACAAAGGTAGAAGAAAAAGATACAACTTTTATCACTGAATAAGCATTAAACCAGAATGTAATACATTATAATCCAGTAGGACATTGCAAAACTAGATCTCACCCTCTAATCTAGCCAAGCATATACAACCCCTTACATGCATGTCCTCAAGTTAAGCAGTAACTAGTCCTTAGAGGACTTGGTAGCACCCTTTGTCACACACAGTTCCTCCTAACTTTACCTGGTAGTTGGGGTAACTATCTGTATTAACTAATTGGCTTTATCCAGAGGAAAAATGAACTTCGCAGCTCTTTATTACAGGAGGTAGTTTTGCAACTTGGAACACTGAAGTTAGGCTGCCATCCCACTATAGAAACGAAGGTAGGATGCTGTCTCCCTTGATGTTCATATCTCAAAGAGATGACTCCCCGTTTAAGAAAGATAGTCCTGGGTCTGTCTATAAACTCATAAGAGGCTTATCTAGTTTTCAAAAGGATTTATATCATTTTAGAGGAGGAAAGTACTTACAAACACACATTTCCTAAAGTAAATATTCAAAGAAAATGAAGGGTGGAGAAATCCCTTCCCCTGTTTTCAGCTGGGAGAATTAAGCCTCTTATTTTTAATTTGTATTTGTCTTCACAACACCGAAAACCTTTTAGTGCTTTCCATTCTTCTTCGAATAAGGACCAGAAATCTTAAGAGGCTTATGGTGCTGCCTGTTCCCTTTACTTATCTCTGGAGATTTATCTTTCCATGCTCTCCTCTCACACACTTTCAGCTCCATTTTTCTTACTTGACTGTATCAGAATGCACAGCAAACTGCTTTAGTGCAAGATTATTCTGCTTCACCATCCCCCTCACTCTTTAAATTTCCTTGGTCAGATCTTCTACATCTCTGTTCAGGTATTCCTTTCAGTAGTGGATGTCTCTTGCACTAGATTTTAAGCCACATAAGCAGAGGGACTTGATCTGGTTTTGCTCTCTATTGGTTTATGTCAAGTTTAAAGTATGTTTTCTTGATGTGTGATATGTACCTTACTAATATTTTTAGAGGAACGAATGAAAAGAATAACATGAAAAAAATTAAAATCAGTGAAAAAGTATGAGAATGTAATTGAATATTTATCAAATATATGAATGGAGAAAAGATTCCTAAGATTAAAAAAAGACTATAGAAACAGTTTCTTTAAAAAAAGGATGATAAATTTGATTTAAAGTTTCCATCTGTACATACACACACACATACATATAAATCAAAAGGCAGATGGAAAAAAACATTAGGAAAATACAGCAGTGGGTTAATTGCTATATTAACATTTTTTCCAGAGGATATTTTGCAAAGAATTAAGTGAAAAACCCAGAAAAGATGAAATCCAAGTAAATGTTAACCACAGAAAAAAATGCATTGCCAATAATTGAGAAATGCACATTAAAATGAGATGCCATATTTAGCAGTGCTTTTTACAATCATACTGTTTAATATAGAAGGGGAGAGTATAAAATAGGAACTTTCTTACATTGTGACTGGAAATGTAAATTTGTAAAACAGTTTGCTAAATGATTTGGCAATATTTATCAAGATTCTTGAAACGTCCATACTCTTTGAACAAGGAATATACTTCTGGGCATCTACTGTGGAATGCAGTTAGCATTTTGCACATAGATTATTCTTCGTAGTTCATTTTTAACAGTGTAATGCTAGAAACAATGTAAATATTCAAAATTGGAGGAATGGTTTACTAATTTATGAATATGTGTATTTATGTAATGCATTTCTCTGCAGGCACAAAATATGATCTTTTCGGGTAGTTTTTAACAACGTGGAAATATGTTTTTGTTTTTTTTCACAGCCAGACTTAACATAAAACACACACACATAATACATACATGTATAATACCTATACCTATATATATGCATATATAATGTTAAATAACAAAACAACATTGCATTTATTTACTGTGACCTATATTAAAAGTGAGTAGGTTATACATAAAAGACATTTAGGTGATCTTTAAAAAGCTCTTATTGAGGTATGATCAACTTAAGTTGCAGTGAATATTTTTTCTCCAAGTAAAACAACGATTGTTTACCTACTTATTTTTTGTTTAAATGTACCTCATTTGTATTTCAAATAAATATGCCTCTCAAGATAGTGCTTGCTTTATAAAAATTGATATATTGTCATCTTTTCATAAAACTGTATATAAGCCTGTGTGTTGGAATCAGACATTTACAACAAATTTTTTTAAAGATTTTTAAAATTTATTTGGCAGAGAGAAACACAGCTAGAGAGGGAACACAAGCAGGGGGAGTGAGAGGGGGAGAAGTAGGCTTCCCACTGAGCAGGGAGCCTGATGCGGGGCTCGATCCCGGGACTCTGGAATCATGACCTGGGCTGAAGGCAGATGCTTAAAAACTGAGCCACACAACTAAATTTTTTTACATACTAAAAATGTTCAAAAACTGGCACATTAATCAGTATATAGTTTTAGTTTTATTAAATTTTCACAGAAAAACTAAAAATAATTTTCAACTGAAAGAAAATGCATCTACACTACATAAAAGGGTTAAATAGGAAACCATCAGAAAAATATTTGGAAAAAGGCAAATGTAAGAGAATTGCGAACTTATTAAATCCAGCATTTTCTCTATTTACCATTAGTTCACAGCTTATTTGTTTTTGGGTTCTGTTTTCCTGGCAAATCATTGATCAAGTCCCCAAAGACATTAGAGATTCTGGTAGGTTACACATTACTTGGCTTGTTACACTCGTTGTAGAAATATTATTCTTCCCATTTTCCTACAAAAGCTGCAGGCCAAAACAAAACAAAACAAAAAGAAAGAAAAAAGTCCCACAGAAATGAAGGCAAATTTCAAAATTATCATACAATTACAAATTAGATGTAATATCCTTACTTTATGGTCTTTTTTGTTAATTGATAAGTGGAGGTAGATTTTAATAGATTTAAGTACTTGATTCTATTTGGGAACTATGATTTCCACATGTACCTCTTCATATGGTATGTGAATTGCATTTGCAATTTCTCCAACAATGGATAAGATATGGGACTGTGGCTACAGAAGAACTTTCTTTGGTCTCATTATATTGTGTTGTTTTCTAATTAGAAAGAAAAATTGATCACTCACTGTATTATAATAGCTGGCAGTAAAAGAATGCTTTTTGGAAAATATTAGGCATCATGCACGCACTTTGCCAGGATGCTGATTTGTAACATTTTGGTGACAACAGTGAGATAAAATATTACAGTCTTTTTGTCAAGATGGTGCAACCTCTCATATCTCACCACATAGCAATAATGGGATTGTCTTGCTTTTTCTTAATAATTCTGAAAGGTAATTTTTGATAAAGAAGTTTGATTTCCTTGGGAATAAAAGATGCATATTAAAATAGTAAATACGTTGCTTTCATTTAAAAGAATGTAGATGACTGGAAACCTGATTTATTAATCTGATTCATCAAATAAATTACTTGCTTTTGTTAACAAATAAGTCTTCAAAAATAAGAATTTTTTTTACCTCCCTTTTTAGTGATCTTATAATTTTCTCTCCCCCTTTTTTTTGTTTTCATACTTCTCATCTCTTTGATATTAGGTGAAGCTAATTGTGGTAAGCAAAATTGAGTTATGTTGCTGTTATTGAGTTACATTACTATTATTTAACAAATGCTCAGTATATACTGGATCAAGCTGTCGTTTTTCTTTTCTTTTCTTTTTTTTTTTAAAGATTTTATTTATTTGACAGAGAGAAACACAGTGAGAGAGGGAACACAAGCGGCGGGGGTGGGGGGGTGGTGAGAGAGGGAGAAGCAGGCTTTCCGCGGAGCAGGGAGCCTGATGTGGAGCTTGATCCTGGGTCTCTGGGATCATGACCTGAGCCGAAGGCAGTTGCTTAACCAACTGAGCCAGCCAGGCGCCCCAAGCTGTCGTTTTTCTTATAAGCCTACCATTTTTTATTTTTTGGGTGGGAGTACAGAGATTATGTTGAGTCACAAACTTTGTAAGAGGAGAATAACCACAGGGGCCATGAAAAAGTACATCCTGACTGTTAATTAACATCAAGGTGCTCCCTACAGGTGATACAGTTCAGCAGTAGATGTTCCTTGACATCATTATATTCCTCAAGAAATGGGATCGGATGATATTTTGCTATGTTTTTGGTTAGTTCTTACTCAAAATTATGATACATGCAAATACTGTAAGAATTATGAAAAGATTTTATGCCATTCTTGTCTCTCTAAAATGGAAATGGTTTAGCTCTTTATGAACTACTATGGAGACTACTATGGAAAATGAAAAAAACTCATGGTTTTAGTAATAAAACTATCAGTAATTCTTTTTTAAAAACAAATACAATGGAAGGATGAACACAGCTACTGAGAGTTGGGCAGTGTCATTTTAGGATTAGAGTATGGTCTCTGTTTTATTGGCATAAAAACATTAATTCTCTCCTTTTTTTTTTTTTTTTTTTTTGACTTATTTTATTTGGGTTCAAGATAGGGAGGGTCGCCTGGGTGGCTCAGTTGGTTAAGCAACTGCCTTCGGCTCTGGTCATGATCCCGGAGATCCGGGATCGAGCCCCGCATTGGGCTCCCTGCTTGCCGGGAAGCTTCCTTCTCCCTCTCTCACTCCCCCTGCTTGTGTTCCCTCTCTCGCTGTGTTTCTATCAAATGAATAAATAAATTCTTAAAAAAAAAAGATAGGGATTGAAATTGGGTAGGCAACTATTCTGATGACCTGATATATAAGGATAGGAAGGACAGCAGAATTGTCGAGTTTGAGGTTGATTGTATTTATAAATATTTCTGACATATCACAAAATTCTGTTACTTTTAATATAGTGCCTAGATCCCTATTACATTCTGAGTTTCTCAAAATATGTCTCACATGTCATGGTTAATTACTGGTGTAACGACTCAAAAAGGACACCATCCAAGGAAGATAGAACAGTGAATTGTTCTTCTAATAGAAGGGAAAATGTCAGGATGGAGAGTGTGAGAAAAATATGTTCCCATGCCTGGATATATTCAAGTTCTTCAGGGAAAAGACCGCCTTGCTTATTTGAGTCAGTATGGTAGACTTTCTACCTAGCATTAGCTGTAACCTACAGTGGATGTTTTATAAATGGATGTAATTAGCAAAGGAGACTTGCTTTGTCATGATTCAGAGATAGCAAAAGCTGTTGGAAAGCACAGAGATGAAGAACCGTCCCAGATTTAGGATCAGATTTCATCCTAATGAAGTGGCTTCCCTATCACTCACGCTGACTGCAAAGGCTGGACATTTATCTTTTCTAGCTGATTTAGAAGGTGTCTCTCTAAGGAATAGAAGAAAGTAGATTTTAAGGAACATTCACATTTTAATTTTATAGGATCCTACTTTATATATCATATCCTTCACATACAAAAACTACTGTCACCATTATCCAAATGAAAGAAAAGTAGTCAGTTTGTTATTTAAACGCCCCCTCTCCACCTGAGAGTCACTCTCCTTTTAAAAACAGTCCTTTCATCTTCAACACTCTCAAAATCCCCATACCTGGCACACACTGGTCCTCATAATTCCTTCTAGCTGTACTTTGTATACAATTTCGAATATCAAATTCCTGTTTTGTTCCTCAAACCAAAACAAAAACAGTTCTTATTGATCAGTGCTTTTGTGTTATAATCTGATGAAAGTAGTTTAACAGAGATTATGGATTTAAAATAGATTTAATATCTCAGGGGGTATTTAAGCATGTTAATCCTCGTCAATCTGTAAGTAGTCAGGCATGGAGGAGGCAAGAACCAGGAACCCTTAGCTTTCCTTGCCTCCTGGAGGCCAAGCTGTGCCTCCTCACCTCCTCACTTTCTTCGATGACTCCCCTAGAGGCAGTGCTGTAAAAACATCCACTGTGATCAGAGACAATGTGGTCTGGCACAACTTCTGCAGATATCTGAATTCATGAATCATAAATATATGAATGTGAAGACTTTCTTGTATTTTTAAAAAAACATAATTAGGAACATAATCTTCCCGTGTTGCATTCAAATTTTCAATGGGGTTTAGCTGAATTTATGTCAGCTTTCTCCTTTCTACCATTGTTGTTTTCCTTTTACTGCCCCTATGGCCTTTGGTTCAGAGAACAGAAGCATCTATCTGAGGGAAACAGGTTCCCAAGATAACTAAGTAGACAGGGAATAGAAGTGAGAAACAGAACATGTTTAGTTTTTCGGTGTTTGCTGGCTGGCTTATTTTAGAACCTGTACAAGGGATCTTGTGCCTATTTTTAAGCCTGTGTACATGGACACAATGAAACTGTGGTTTACATTTAAAATCTTTTTTTAATTAAGTTTTTAATGTTTAAAATTTTAATATGTGGTTAACTCACTATGTTATATTACTTTCAGTATGTTTAAAATCTCAAATGGTATTGTATATGTTAATACAATGCATAACTTACTGGAGAAAGACTACAAGGCTAAAATTATTTTCTTGATTTTGATAATCTTTTATTAAAATATTATATCTAACAGAAATTATTTATATGCAATGTAAAAACGCATGCTTTTCTAACAGAGTGATCACAGAATGTGCCATGTTTAAAATAACCAGTCTTCATTCTGTGTTTTTTCTTACGCATGGTACTTGAAGTAAAACACTTAAGAGGAATCGAGACAATCTAAATGTTTGATTTTCAAAATGATTTTGCCAGGCTCTTTGGGCTTAAATTTTTTCTCTCACTCCTGCTGAGAAAGTGCATACATTTTGAAATTTAGTCTATTTGAGCAATGCTTTTTTCCCTTTAAGCTGATAATAAGCATATGGGAGTGGGATTGAATTTGAGACAAGCTGTTGATTTCTATTGAACACTCAAAAAAAATGTAAGGTCTCAAAAAAAATTTTTTTTACCTAACTCTCCACTGATAGGCTAAAAATGTATTAGAAATTCAGTAAATAGATGTAAAATCATGCTGATGTGGGACTTACAGGAAGAAAAGTGTGGTTGTGGTGTATTTTATAATTGGGTTGTGATTATTTTGCCTAGTCCTTAGAGTTATAAAGTCACAATTTTCGAGGAAGAAAATTAAGAATCAGATAGGGATACAGATACTCACAAAATGGAGGCAAGAATATTATTATCACACCTATTATGTCACTATTCTTTTGTTATCTTTGACTTGCTATTTTTAGAACCATATCTTAGGAATAACACATATATCATTTTATATATTTAGATAGATATTCTTTTCTGCCCCTAAGAAAGATTTTGAATATATAGAACACATATATTAAAGATATGAACTGGTTCTAATAGTTATAACATAGTTATACATTTTTTGCTGTTTTGTTTTGAGAGAGCAGGTTTCAGAGAAATCAAGTGGTATATCTAAAAGGGATTGAGAGACCTGGGTTTCATTTGTATCTTAAAGATACTGGATACACACAACCATTTACCTTTGCTGGTTCTCAATCTCTCTGTAAACCAACAGGGTTGAACCAGAATAGCCATTTCTAACCTCGGCTAGTCTGACCAGAGAAAGGGATAGGCCATCTTAGAACATTTGTAAACTCATGAGGTCTGTGTTTGGGGCCTTCTGGCTTTCATTTTGTGGCCAATGTGCCCTCCCTCTTGCTCCTCCTCTTTCTGCTGAAGACATTTCAGGCCTCAGGGCTCATGAGATTTCTTACCAAACTCTCTCCTTTTTGCCATTTTCCAGGATTTATTGTGTCCTTTATAGTGTGCTGTTTGGTTTAATGTCTGTTAAAATACTTAGGTCCTATTCAACTAAACTCTTCCTTCAGCGAGCAACAAGAAATACTTGACTTTTTGAGGAATCTCCAGACTCTTTTGTAGTGGTTGCCCCAGTTTGCATTCCCACCAACAGTGAGAGAGTGTTTCGCTTTCTCTGCATCCTCACCAACACTTGTTGGTTCTTGTGTTGTTGATTTTGGCCATTCTGACAGAGGTGAGGTGGTATCTCATTGTATTTTTGATTTGTATTTCCTTGATGATGAATGATGTTGAGCATCTTTTCATGTGTCTATTGGCCATCTGGATGTCCTCCTTGCAAAAATGCCTTTCGTGTCTTCTGCCCATTTTTAAACTGGATTATTTGTTTTTTGGGTGTTGAGTTTGATAGGTTCTTTATAGATTTTGGTTACTAACCTGTTATCAGATATATCATTTGGAAATATCTTCTCTCTTTCTATAGGTTGCCTTTTAGTCTTGTTAATTGTTTCCTTCACTGTACGGAAGCTTTTTATTTTGATGAAGTCACAATGGTTTATTTTGGCTTTTATTTCTCTTGCCTGCGGGACATATCTAGTAAGAAGTAGTATGGACGACGTCAAAGAGACTACTGCCTGTGTGCTCCTGTAGGATTTTTATGGTTTCAAATCTCATATCCATCAATTGCACTACTAGGTATTTTCTTAAAGAATAACTCAAATTGATATATGCACCCCAACGTTTATAGCGGCATTATCTACAATAGGCAAATTATGGAAATAGCCCAACCATACATAACACACACACACACACACACACACACACACACACACACACACAGTGGAATATTACTCACCATAAGAAATAAAATCTTGCCATTTTCAGTGATGTGGATGGATCCAGAGAGTATTATGCTAAACAAAAATCAATCAGAGAAAGACAAATACCATGTAATTTCACAAATTTAAAAAAATGAAACAGATAAGCAAAGGGTGGGGGGAAGAGAGAGGGATGCAAACCAGGAAACAGACTCTTAACTAGAGAATGAATTGGTGCTTATCTGAGGGATGGTGGGTGGGAGGATGGGTAAAATAGGTGACAGTAATTAAGGACTGACTGCACTTGTGATCTGCACCGGGTGTTGTATAGAAGGGTTGAATCACTGTATTGTACACCTGAAACTAATGTTATACTGTATGTTAACTAATTAGAATTTAAATAAAATAAAAACTTAAAAAATAAATACTTGAATATATCTAAAAAACAGAATTACATGATTTTCAAATTTCAATATGTATTACTTGTTGAAAACCTACATTAGAATCTTGATCCCTAGAGTCCTTTAAACACCCATTTTAAACAAACTCCCCAAATAGATGCTCATACTAGTTGAGAAACATTGCTGTAAGATTTTTGCATATTACCAGTGATTTAGGATTTAATTCAGATTATAAGTGACCAGAGATGGAATGTTTGGTATTTGTAATTTGATGCTTCAAATCACATAATACAATTGGTACATAATTTTTATATGTTTTATTCCTAAATTGTTCTCACTCTGTAGTGTGGGGCTTATTACCTGCAAAATAACTGCTGTTTTTCTGCTGTGAGATTTCCCATATAGTAGTTTGTTTTCTAATATTTGGAGTTCATGTGTAAAGAAATGGAATCACAATAGACAAAAATGGAAGAAAATGAACTTCCAAGATTTCACTGAATAACAAAATAAATAAATCTTGCTTTATCAAAACATAAAATCTAAAAGTGTTTAAAAAAACTAGAAACAAATCTTCCATAGATGACTCAGTATGGAAATGCAAGGCAAAGTATAGGTTTTATTTTATTTTATTTTATTTTATTTTATTTTATTTTATTTTTTTATTTTATTTTATTTTATTTTTTAAAGGTTTTATTCATTTGACAGAGAGAAACACAGCCAGAGAGGGAACACAAGCAGGGGGAGTGAGAGAGGGAGAAGCAGGCTTCCTGCCGAGCAGAAAGCCCGATGTGGGACTCCATCCCAGGTCTCCGGGATCATGACTTGAGCCGAAGGCAGTTGCTTAACCAACTGAGCCACCCAGGCGTCCCTAAAGTATAGGTTTTAAATATATTTATTTATTTATTATTATTTTCTCTAATTCCCCTCATATCCTCATTTTCACGACTTACAAATGTTTTGCTTTTTAATGAACAGCTCTGTGAAATTCCTTAAAACCTATTACTCAGTATGTGGCCCTGGGCACTTATTATACACCAGACCTACTGAAGTAGGACCTGCATTTTTTTTAAGATTCCTAGCTGATTTGTCTTTGCTTTAGAATTTGAGAACACTACCTTAAAATGCTTTCGTTTTGTGTTCTACCATACTAGAGTTTACTTCTAATCTGTTACTTTATGAAATGATGATTTTTACTTATTTTATAGTATTTTTTTATTTTTATTTTTTAAAAATATTTTATTTATTTGACAAAGACACAGCGAAAGAGGGAACACAAGCAGAGGGAGTGAGAGAGGGAGAAGCAGGCTTCCCTCTGAACAGGGAGCCTGATGCGGGGCTTGATTCCAGGACCCTGGGACCATGACCTGAGCTGAAGGCAGCCGCTTAATCCACTGAGCCACCCAGGCGCCCCTGAAATGATGATTTTTTTTATAAAAAGATTTTATTTATTTATTTTGAGAGAGTGAGAGCACAGGAGAGCACAAACAGTGGAGAGAGAAAAGCAGGCTTGGTGAAGCAGGGAGCCTACTATTGTTCTCGATCCCACATGACCTGAGCCGAAGGTAGATGCTTAACTGACTGAGCCACCCAGGCGCCCCTGAAATGATGATCTTTTTAATAACAATGTTATTGTTTTTCTGCAAATTATACATGCCCATTTAAGATACAAAAATAATACTGAGAAATACAATAAGGAACCTAACTCAACCACTCAGAGATAACATTATTAAAAAAAGAAATAGCTATATTAATGTATGATAATTTCAGCTATGTCTGTATACAGATACAGAGGTAGCTATAGATAGTTAGATGGATGGATAGATAGATGGGGAAAGGATGAAGCAGAATTTTATTGGAATGTAATCATGCTATATGTAAAACATTTAAAAATGAGGTTTTTGAGTTAATTTTTCTAAATTCAGAATTATTCAGAATTGATTAAAAACAAATTTAGGTTAAGGGTATTGCTGAACCTGAAGCAATATATATATAAATGTATTTATATATATTTATGTGTATATATAATTTTTTTGACAAGAAGAGATATTAGATTTTAAGAATCTTATAAAATGTAGTGTTGTTATGGGATGGATGTGTTTCAAGTGTGGACATCTGTTATCTGTCAAAATGAAAAATGGGGAAGTAAATATCATTGCACTGCCTCACACTTTCGCCTCCCAATTCTGTTTCTTCAAAAATGATATTTTTTCTAATATTTGTTCCACAATCAAAATTTCAATAGCTGTTTGAGCTTATTTCTTTATTTAAGGTTGTACTTATCTGTAGTACTTTTCATAGCATCTCCCATCCTGAGAATTTTTATTGTGATTCATCTTTTTTTTTTTTTTAATATTCGTTTATTTATTTTAGGGAGAGAGAGAGTGGGGGTGGGGGCAGCGAAGGAGAATTCTTAGGCAGACTCCACACCAAGCTGGGAACTCCACATGGGGCTTGATCTCATGACCCTGAGATCATGAGCTGAGCAGAAACCAAGTGCACCACCCAGGTACCCCTATTTTGACTCGTCTCTTAAATATAGGGATTTCATTAAATATTTTCAGCCTCTCCCCAGAAAAATATTTCATTAAATATTTTCAGCCTAAGGAATATTTGATTTCTATAACTTCTTGCATGCTTAAAGAAGTATGTTTTTTAATGTAATTTAAATTTTTTATTGAAAGGTCAAATTGCATGAATATATAATTCTTTTGTTGTTTAATATTGTATACATCACTGTTTTCAGATATTATCTGCTTTAAGAAATACCAGATCAGTTTAATTCACCTATCCTATTTTAATTTACTGAATGTTTGTAAAATTCTTTTTCTATGAAGTTTAATAAGTTTAACTAGAATATATCTTATTTGCTATCATTTTTTAACATATGTTAAAGTATGCCATAGTTGCTGAAGATTCGAGTTTTATTTTAGTACAGTTTTCTTCAATAATTTAATTTTTTGTTTTGCTTTCTCACTTTACTTCTTTTTTTTTAATGGAAGTCTCTCTGTGTGCTCAGAGTTCTCTGTTTTTTTCTTCTGTTTCAACCCAGTAGTAAGAATAGCACAGATTTTGTAACAAACAAGCTAATCACTCACTAGATTTTGGTATAGGGGTTTTGCCTTCTATACTGTCACTGCCCTTTGGGAATTAAAAGCCGGCATTCCTTTCCAGAAGCTAATGAGTATTCTGAACTGGGGCCACAGGGCAGAGGTGACTTGAAAAACACACAGAGTTATGGGAAATTGTCCATCTGTTGATAATATAAATATGAAATTGTTGGCTGCTATCCATAGAAGGTCCATGTGTCCCAAAGCCAACATGTAGCTCATAGGCTTCCTCTCTCAGCAGGTGCGTAGTTTCTTCTCTGATAAAGACAAATGGTGTGATACCAAGAGTACAAGTGACATGAGGAAAAAAAAACAGATAAATTTACTTGATCAAAATTTAAAATCTTTGTGTTCCAAGGACATCATCCATAAAGTGAAAAGATAATCAGTAGAGTGGAAGAAACCATTCAAAATCATATATCAGATAGTGTAGATATTTTTATCTAAAATATATACACATTTTTTACAACTCAATAATCAAAAGAGATATGACCCAGTTAAAAAAAAATAGGTAAAGGATCTGAATAGGTATTTTTCAGATGTACAATTGGAGATGTACAATTGGCCAGTAAGCACAAGAGAAGATGCTTAATATCATTAGCTATCAGGGAAATGCAACAATGAGAGCTTTCTTTATACCTACTAAGATGGTTATACTTAAAAAGACAGTATCAATTGTTGGTGAAGATGTGGAGAAGTTAGAACTCTTGTGTATTACCACTCGATGTGTAAAATGGTACAGCTGCTTTGCAAAAAGTCTGGCAATTTCATTTCTTCAAAGGCTAAATTCAGATTTATGATATGACCCCAGCAGTTTCTCCTCCTTGGTATATACTCAAGACAAAAGGGAACGTATGTTCCTGCAAAAACTTACATGGTAGCTTTATAATAGCCTGCAAAGGGAAATAACCATATACCCACCAATGGATGAATGGATAAATGAAATGAGATATATCCATACAAAGGAATATTACTAAGAAATAAAAAGGTAGTAAGTACTGATACAAACTATAACATGGATGAACCTTGAAAACATTATGCTAAGTAAAAAGATCTCATATAATATGATGCCATTCATATGAAGTATTCAGAATAGGCAAATCTATAAAAACACAAAGTAGTTTAGTGGTTGCCAAGGCCTGGGGGGTGGATGGGAGGAAGAGCCACTGCTAATGGGTGAATAAGTACAGGGTGTTTTGGGGAGTCTGAAAATGTTCTAAAAATAGGTTTGGTGATGGCTGTACGGTTCTGTTAATATACTAAAAACCATTGAATTGTACACTTTAGGTAAATTTTATACCATGTGAATTATATGACAATAAAGTCATAAAAAAAGCCAAGTGAAGTGCAATCTTACTTTCAGGTTTATCTTTGGTCACTCATCATGCATTCATATTATGGACACTTTAGCCATCTCCTTAACCTGACCATGCTTCCCCAAGGTCACAACCTCTGCTGAGTCTCCCTTGTACCATTTCTATATCCGCATTGATGCTGTTTTCTCTTCTCTTCAAGCCAGTTGATTCATTTCATGGTGATGGTGATGATGGAGCTAAGTGGACAGACGTGGTTTTATTCTTTTCTTGTTCTCTTTTCAGTTTTATAGTTGCTGCATAGTTATATCCTGCTTACCTCCCAAGACCTTCTCTTTGGATTCCAAAAACCTCTTGTGAAAGTAAAAATCTAAACTTGGACGATTATTTAATGGTTGTGTATTTGAATTAGGGCTGTGGGAAATACTTCATAATTCAAAGGAGTTGTAACTTTTGCTAGTAGCTTTGCATGCCTGGATAAAGTATAAACACAGTTGAACCAAATTATGTTTTCCAAACCTGCTGCCTTTTGAGAAGTCTGCTGGTCTTTTTTTTTTTTTTAATATTTTGCTAAAAATGAGGATTATTTGTTTTCTCTTGTCCAGAAAATCATTTCATAAACTAGTTTTGAACCAAATATTCTTATTTTGGTGAAGTCAGTTATTATTCCAAAGTTTTTTCTTAACTGCTCACATCCTGAGAAAAATCACACTGTTTAGTCTCACTGGAGACATTATTTGTATTACAAAACAAATTTGATCGCGTTATAATGAGACAGGAAAGTGCCAAGTCTGCCAATGTGCTTTAATGCTTGCTACTTAGGGCTTTCCTTTTCCGGTGAATTCTGTCTGAAAACAAATTAGATGGAAAGCCTGCTCACCGAGACTATGGAATCATATCAAAGAAAATATCCAAGCCATTGGAGTATTTCTGACATTCAGTAATTCTCTTCCAGACCAGAGACATATCAGGCAAATTTATTTCCAACTTCTAAACCCAGAATTTCCCACATTGTCCTTTCACCTTACTAATTGCAACCATATTTATAGTAAAACCCTTCTGTGACTTTTGGAAGAGAGTTATTAGAGACATAATTTAAAAAACATTTATTTTTTAAATAGGTAATATATTTATATGGTTTCAAATTTCAAAACTTATGTGAACAGGAAGGGCATCTGGGTGGCTCAGTCATTAAGTGTCTGCTTTTGGCTCAGGTAATGGTCTGGGAGTCCTGGGATCAAGCCCTGCATTGGGCTCCCTGCTTGGTGGGAGGCCTGCTTCTCCCTCTCCCACTCCCCTGCTTATGTTCCCTCTCTAGCTGTGTTTCTCTCTGTCAAATAAATAAATAAAATCTTAAACAAAAAACTTAAGCAAACAGGAATAGAAGGAATGGAGTGAAAATTCTCTCCTATCTCTGCTTCCACCATATTTGCATTTTCAAAGGCAATCAGTTTAGCTGGTCTTCTGTTTCTTGCATATTCTTCAAGAAACATTCTATAAATTTGGAAGCAAATGTGTTGAGGTATGTATATTTCTTCTTCTTTATACTATATAGTAGTACTGTATATTTCTTCTTTTACTTTATAAGAAGTCTTGAAGATGGTTCCATGACTGGGTATCAAGTTCTCCCATTTTTAAAACTGGCAATGTGTTCCCTTATGTGGGCATACGATAAGTTATTGATACAGTAACCTTTCTTGGATATTTAGATTGCTTTAGAATTCATCTGAGTTGTTCCATATATGAATAGTTATTTTTATTACTGAGTAATATTCCATGGTATAGATGTACCATAGTTTATTTAACCATTCACTCATTGGAGGACATCTGGGTTGTTTCCAGCTTTGAGCTATTACAGATTAGCTGCTCTGAACATTTCTGTGGAGTTTTTTGTGTGAACATAAATTTTTACTTTTCTGACACTAATCCCCAAGAGTGCAATTGCTGAGTTACATAGTAGTTGCATGTTTAGTTTTTAAAGAAATAGCCGAATTTCCCCAGAGTGGCTGTACCACTAACATTCCCTTCAGCAATGTGTGAGTAATTCAATTTTCCACAAACACCAAAGGCTAAGAATTGAAATCTTATTTTGGCCATTCTGTTAGGTATGTAAGGGGTCTATTTTTCAATTATGAAGTACTACAAACTGCATTCAGTAAGAACCATCCAGGAAATTTATAGTGGACATCCATTTTTCCAACATGAGATGATTCTTCAAAGATAAGAAATCACAGGTTAAAGATTATACTGCACAATTTTTTAAGTTTGATATTTTTCAGACTCCTTTTATCTCTTAATATTTTTTCATTATTTTTTTTTACCTTCACAGATTTTTCTTTGAGAGTATTAAGATGGTGGTAAGCGTGATTTTTATTTTTGCTGTTTAGTCTGTTGGAATTTATAGTTCTGTGGTTCTCCTGGAAGAGACTTCTGATTGATAATACCTCATGAGAGGTACACAAAGCAATTTACTGAGATTATCCTTTAGTCTTCTGATTTTAGAATCCTCACAATGCAGTTATGTTAAAATGTTAATTCCCTAAGATATTGCCAAGAGACAGATGGGATAATTATCTACATATCAAATATAATTATTTGGAAGCTACAAATTAAATCATGAGCTAAATTTCTCATACGTGTCGCTTAAGTCTGGTAAATTCCCTTGAAGAATTTTAAGTCAACAGCTTTCAAGACCACCACAACTATACTTAAAATTAGTGTTTTGCCTACGTATTTGCTAAATAGTTATATTATCTATTTATAACTTCATGTAAAATATCTCACAGTGTTCTGTTTTTCACGTTGTGTAGAACATTTTCTACTTTTGATATCCCACTAACTTTTTCTCTAGATGACTCTTATGCTCTGATCTCTGTTCCTTCATTATTTTTGTCAGAGAGGTCTGTATTGACCTCTGTCATTCTTTCACAGGGGCCATTTGAATGTTCTCTGTACTGTTCCAGTTTTAGTGTACCTGCTGCCTAAGTGAGCACTGCTGAATTCTGGGCCAGCTTATATGCTCCTTCCATATGCTTCTTTCACTCTTGTTTCATAAAATGTGTACTGGCAGTTCCTTAGCCTTGTTTTCTGTTAACAGAACCTTTTATTTCTTATGAGGAGAACCATAGCTTTTTTCTTCATTGCTTCTTCTCCAGTGCCAACCTTGGCACTTTCCCCATAGTAGGCACTGAATGTATGTATTTTTGTTGAATGGTTATGGGAATGAAACAATGGACTTAAAAATACCTCCCAACCTCTAAGTTCCATAGGAAGGTTCAGTATTCTTTCTCCAGTGAGTTATTTGTTTTTAACTCTTGTTTCTTTGAACAGGTTGAAGAACTCAAAATGGAAATTATATAAGAAGGGAATATTGTAGGGAGTTGCCTTGTGTTTGGTTTCCTCCAACCGCTTTCAGATATCTTAGACTGATATTATAGTTCCATCTCCTTCATCTGGTGTCTTATCTTTTGGCAAAGCAGAGTTCTAGAAAAATGTCTATGTGTTTACTTCACATCAGTAATTTCTGAGGTTTTATATTCGTAAATGCTATCAGGTTTCTCCATTTTCTTGTCTTGAAAAGACTTGATGTCATTTTGTGGCTTTGTCTGTGGGAGAGTAATGCATATTTGGGTCAATTCATGGAAAGTAATTAAGAATTTCTAACTAAATAAAAAGTACAGTTTAGAAACTATATTCTCTTAATAGATAAATTAGGCAGATTATGGCTCAGTGTAAATGACTTAGCTGAACCATTTAAATCATGATTTTAAATTATGAATGCTCTTTTATATTTCTTCCTTTATAAATTAATCTGTATACATCGTTTTTTCATTAGAGAAAATGATTTGTTTAAAGTATTTGGTCACCTCATCTTTAAAAAAATAAATATATTTCTTTAATATTTTCATAAATAGCATTTAGATAGATTAATAATCACTAGCTATACATGAATGTAGTGAAGTCTTTCTCTCAATCTTGTCCGGAAGCCAGTTTTCATCTGTACCCCCAATCATTAAGCATTATTCTTAGTTTCATAACATCTCATCTCATCTCACAGAAAGTGGCTTGTTTAAAAGTGTAGAGTGTGGGCGCCTGGGTGGCTCAGTGGGTTAAAGCCTCTGCCTTCGGCTCAGGTCATGATCTCACGGTCCTGGGATCAAGGCCCGCATCGGGCACTCTGCTCGGCAGGGAGACTGCTTCCCCCTCTCTCTCTGCATGCCTCTCTGCCTACTTGTGATCTCTCTGTTAAATAAGTAAATAAAATCTTTTAAAAAAAATAAAAGTGTAGAGTGTATTATCAGATAATTAAAATAAATTTTCTGTGGCCAAAAAGGGAGTCCCTTAAAATTAGTGTGGCTAAAATGTAGCAAAATAGGTCATGGCAGAAGATAGGCTATCTTCCTCACTAGAGCAGAGATCAGCAATTTTTTCCTATGTAAAGTACCAGACAGCAATTATTTTAAGTCCTGGAGGCCATAAATTCTCTTCTACAACTATTCACCTCTGCTGTTGTAATTTAAAAGTATCCACTGATAATATGTATATGAATGAGCATGTTTCAGCTTGAATAAAACTTTATTTGAGGAAATTTGTTTTTCCTAAAATTTTCACATGCTATGATATATTACTCTTCTTTGAATTTATTTCTAGCTATTTAAAAATATAAAACCGATCTTAGTTCACAGGTTATAAAATAACAAAAGTGGGTAGGAATTGGCTTCTCGGTATTTGCTGACTCCTGATGTGGCTTAAGATAATGTTGGGTTCTAACACAATTCCATTTCTAATTGATTCTTTTATTATACATATTTATAATGCTGTTTATTAAATATCTTATTTTTTTGTCTTATATGTCCAATTCAGTGTATTAGGGAAGATTTAACAATTGTTTTATGATGGTTGAGAGCTAGACAATTTTTTGTACGTTATATCAGTTAGTTCAGTCACCAACACTGTGAAGTAGATATTATTTCTATTTTATAGATAAAGTAGTGAGGAAGAAGGGGATTAGTAACATTCTCAAAGTTATATACTTGCTAAGAGGTGGACTGTAGTGCTTCACAGAGGTTTATCAGATTCCATGTTTATAGAACTGAACAACTATTTTTCAGATACGTGAATATGCTGCTTCTACTTAGAGTTCTTTGCTTGTGTTTAAGTATTTCTAACTTTGTTGTTTTTTTACTTGATTGATATTCAGTTCTGTTATTTTCTCAAAGTACAAACAGGAAAATTGAATTCATATTTATTTTCATTACGTAATTTTCACTTCAGTGATTTTCCTTTACCTAGCTTCCTTTTAAGGGGAACTGGATTGGAAAAAAGGCAAATGGAGTTTGAAATACAGAGCAATTTTTTTTTTTTTCAAATATGATCCCTGTCTTGCAGTTATATGTATAATTCAGTTTTTAATTTTGCAATTTCAGTTCATTTCCTCTGAATCCACAGATATTCAGAACATTTGATGACCCATCAATATTTGAAGATTGTTTTTCACAATGGTTAGAGGAAGAATAAAGTGCTTTTATGTGGGGATTATAAAATATGTTAATGTACATATTATTTTTCTGGACTTAAAAACAATTAAGAGTGATCCTTTTATTCAACAGCAATATTGAATTACAGTCACAATGTTGATAGTAAAACTTTCTACCTTTCAAAATAGAATTCAACACAAAAAACATTTTAATTCACTATTATTCTTTAAATTTATACATACCTTCATTGATATTGATTTATTTCATAGAGATCATTTCAAAATATGTAATGATTCATTAAAGTATTTGAATAGGATTGTTAAAGTAAAAGTAAAAACTAAGTAACATGCCATTGTGACTAATATCACTTGTTTGAAAAAGGTTAAGTTTATTTAAATCTTGCACTAAAGGCTTGAAATATGTTAATGAATTGGTTGATTGAGACCTTCTACACTCATCAGCCATGCCATAAAATATTTTCTCTTCATCTCTGGGAAATACACATTTTTGGAAGCCTTTTAGGGATTTGTGGGTTAATCTCTGGTCTACAGGAACATTCTGTAATTAAATAATTAAATAATTGATTCCAAATCATAGAGTTTTAGAGATCAGACTGTTTCTTTAATTTTGGTGATTGTTAAAAGGCTAATCGTTAGATTAGGTTAGCTGAATGACCTGTAGATGTCAGAGAAAATGATTTATTTCATATTTGCCTCCCAAATTGAAAGAAGAAGCTAATACTGAGATCATGCCATTGCATTTTGTTTTATTGATAAAAGTTGCAGTCATTACTTAATGACTACCAAGATAAATAAGGGGGGAAAATGCCCCTATTTTTATTTAAAATAAAATAGTAATTGGAAACAAGTGGCAAGAATGTGGACTAATGCTATCCTTAATTAGAGACATTAATATCATTAAAAACATTAGTTGGGCTTAAATTATAAAAATTTTATACATTGCAAAATATTAACATTTTGAGGTTTATAGGCATAAATCAGAAATCATTAGGACATGATAAGCTCATTGAAAAATATCAGTGTATAAATAGTTACACTTTATATACATGCCATAATGATTTCAGAAAACCATGTGAAGTCACTGTATTCCCAGCAGCCTATGCAGTGTACATGTGAGGTATGCAAGTATTTATTGAATTAATGAATGACACCTATCTTCTGTATATTTCATTTCTGAACGAAAATACTATTTTCTTATAGCCTTATATCAGTGAAATAGTACTATTATTTCTTTTTATAACCAAGGTAGTATTATAAGTATAATAGTACTATTATTTCTTTCTATAACCAAAGAAACTGAATATAAACCAAGGAAGTTTATAATGGATAATTTTACTAAAATATATTAGTTATTTTCAATTTTCATTTGTATTTATATTTGATTTTTGTCTTCAGAAAGTTATTTAATAATACTTTGCATGAAATTTATGAAATGCCCTTGCTCATACAAAATATAAAATTGTGTAACATAAAACACAAAGAGGTTAAAGCCATTTTTAAAAATTTTAATTGAGATATAGCTGACATACAATATACTAGTTTCAGTTGTACAATACAGAGATTCAACAGTTATATACATTATGATATGCTCACCATGATAAGTATAGTTAGCATCTGTCATCATACAAAATTATTATTGACTGTATATCCTGTGCTCCACTTTTCATCCCTGTGACTTATTTTACAACTGGAAGTTTATACCTCTTTTTTTTTTTTTTAAAGATTTTATTTATTTGACAGCAAGAAACACAGCTAGAGAGGGAACACAAGCAGGGGGAGTGAGAGAGGGAGAAGCAGGCTTCCCGCCGAGCAGAGAGCCCGATATGGGGCTCGATCCCGGGTCTCCAGGATCATGACCTGAGCCGAAGGCAGTGGCTTAACCAACTGAGCCACCCAGGTGCCCCTGGAAGTTTATATCTGTTAATGGATAAAGGAGAATAAGAGATACAAATTCGTTTATTTATTTTTCATTCAAATAGAATCAGCATTTCATGGAAGTACATCCTTCATTTCTCAAGCTCGAATCCTCTTAATACATTTTAAAGTTAAATTTCCAGCTGGTTGGTGCCAGGATAATAAACATAAGTCAGAAAAATTTAAGAATAATCAATATAGTCAAATGGTCTACTGAAAATGGGATCTTACAATTTGGTAAAACCCAATTTTAATGTATCTTGATTAGGGTTCTCTATGACCATAATTCCTTATCAGTTGTATTATGTAGAACACCTTTGTTTAATAAGGTAACAATGCCAACAGAACCAGGGTTATACAATCATGCAAAGAAAGTGAGCATGATTCAAAAATAATTTTTTAAGGACCATTTTTTTAAGCCCTCAAATTGAGGTAAATTGTATTACATTCTCTCAAATATTTGTTAGAGTGGCTTTCAATTGTCATTTTTAATTAGAATTATCATTAACTGATTTATGCTTCTCTGGCTTCCCAATCTCCTTTGTGTGACAGATACTACCTTTAAATGAGTATTGTTTGTATTCAAATACTTTTACATAGATAACAATTTAAATTGGAATCTCATCCTTTGACATTTCAAACTAGGGGCACCTGGGTGGCTCAGTTGTTTAAGTGTCTGCCTTCAGCCCAGGTCATGATCTCAGGGTCTTGTCAGGTTCTGTGTCAGGTTCTTGTGTCAGTTTCTGTGTCAGGTTCTTGGCTTAGTAGGGAGTCTGCTTCTCCTTCTGCCCTTTCCCCTGCTCATATTCTCTCTCTCTCTCTCTCTCTCTCTCTTTCTCTCTCTCTCTCTCTCTCAAATAAATAACATCTTAAAAAAAAAATAAGCCAAACTAAAGAAAATTGAGATAGTGGTTGGCCATGTGGGGAACACATCATGGTGGCCTTACCTAGATGAGGCCGTGGTGTAGGATCTCAGACTCATCCTAGAATGCTTCTAATTTTATGAAGCATCCAGAACTGTGCAATTTCCAATCAACTGCTTCATGTTTGGCAAGCAAAAGTATGGTTGAGATAGAAAGCACAATGTTAGGGTAATGACTTTGTTCGTATTAAAATTATATGTGTGGAAAGGGAAGTTTAATCATAATTATCCTTTGATAACATGGACTCAGAAATAGAGAACAGGCAAGTTTGTGATTTGGAATAGTTTGTAGTATGTGGTCCATGTTGTAACTATTGTCTAGTAGGAGAATTATAGATTCCTCCAGATTGAGAAGGTTGGCAATTCATCTCTTCCATGGACATGTCAACATAAAGAAATCAGTGAAGTTGTGTCCTTTCTATAAGGTAGTCTGATTTTTCTTGCAGTGGACTTTAAGATCTATTTATTATACATTGAAAAAAGTGTATATGCCTTTTTTAAAATAGATTTTGAATTTGCTTCATCTCTAGATTTTACTTTTTAATCAAATGCCTAAGAAGTAGGCACCATTTTTTTTCCCTTAAGAAATTCTAAAGGCTAAGATGGAAGCTTTCTTTTAATATGTCTTTTCCCTACTTAATATTAATTTAGCTCTCAATAACTTTCTTGGTTTCCCCATTTCCTTCTTATTCTTCATCTGAGAATAATATTAGGACATAGATGGTTCTGTATTAGTTCAAATAATTAGTCTTCCAAGTCTAGTGAATATGTGTTAATAATTCTGTGGCTTGCACATATTTATTGTCTGGAGCAGGATTTCAAAATGAGAAATTTTAAAGTAATGTACCTAGCCAGTTGTATACTTGAATGCAGAGACAATTTCTCTGATAGTCTTGTAAGAAATCAGTTTACTCCATGGAGCAATACCTCCATTTATGATTTTCTCACAAAATATGAATGTACTGAAAATGTTATCTTTCAAAGGCATTCAGTATTGAAGTACAAACACTCATTGACTGTGGGAGGCAATCTTTGCAAATTGTGGTTTTCTAAGATAGTGCTTTACATATATTTTTTAAAAGATTTTTAGTTATTTATTTGAGAGAGAGGCAGCATGCACAAGTGAGCTGGGGGAGGACCAGAAAGAGAGGAAGAAGCAGATATCATGCATTATCTGAGATTGCAAATGAAAGCCCACTTTCAATAAATAAAATTATTTTGGGGCTGACTGCCTATGAGATGGTAAGTCCCTCGACCCAGGCAAATATGATTCAAGTGGAGAGGCTTTTGTCGCCTCCCACCTACTCAGTCTATCCACTTTTTCAGTGTCTTGGCCTTCATATTCATAACATTTATTACAATTTGTAATTGAACATTTATTGTTGATTTTTTTCATTTTTTTTATCCTTCTGGCTATAATATAAGCTTTGTGAGAACAGAAGCTATTTTTTCTTTTGTTCACTGCTTTATACATGACGCCAAGCATAATAGAAGGCACAAAAATTATTCAATGAATGAATAAATGCTTCATGTAACCAAGCTGAGATTCTTCTTTCCACATGAATAGATTTAAAGAAATGCGAGATTTCTGACCAGGGAGGAAACTTTTCAAATCTCATTTTATAGGTGGGGAGATTAAACATCCCTAAGGATAGAAGAGTCTGAAAAGTTTCCAAATGCATGTTAGTCCACATGAGTACTATCAATAATGTTAGACAGTTGGCCCCTATTTATATTCACTTCTTTCTGGATCATGATATTTCTCTTTTTAAATGATTCTTACAATTATGAGATGTGAAGATATGAAGACATCTCCACAGGGAAATAAGGATCATGATCTCTTTTCGTAATTGAGGGATAATTTTCTTGCTATACAGTCGTGAGAAAGCCAATAATTGTGAAACATTGAAAGAGAGCTTCACTACAACAGTAGCTTTTCTCATACTATTCTGTTAGCATCAAAATGAAAACTGTGTGCTTTAGAAGATGTTAGCAGGTGTGAAGCAATACCTAAATTGGATTGTGATATCCTGGATAATCCACCTTGTCACTAACTTGACAATACATAGTCTATTAATAGTATCATTTATATAATCCTTGGTTTGCCCAGGGACAGAATGGAAATATAGTATGACCTGTCAGAGGTCTCTGTGCATGCCAGTTATTTGAGAATTTTCTTTGCTTTTGAATTGCTACTTGAGAAGGGGTAAATTTTGAATGACCAAAATGTACTTGGAAGGAAATAATGTTTCTAGTATCAAATGGAGGAGTAAACTCTCTTAGCCATTTTAGTTCTTTGTAATGCTTTTTGTTATAAGTCATATAGTTTTAAGCCTTGGTTATAAGAATAATCAATAACTTGATTATTCATCAAGCACATTATCAGAGTGGAAGATTATCCTATAAATATTCCTTTAATATGAAAAAGTTCAGATAGAGAGTGGACATAACTGACTTTGGCTCAGCTATAGGAAATTGTTAGATACATTAAAATGTTCTTGCTGATAAATTATTGGGGATTGCAACATAGTCACAAATTTTCTGCTTTTTTTCTTTTTATTTGATTTAATAAATATTATGCACATTGAATTCTGCTAGGTATGATGAAAATTCAATGATGAAATAAGAAACATATGGTCTCAAGATTATACATGTCTTCCATGTCTTCTCTCTCGTTTATTTCAACAGTTTCCTTCTTTTCTGGTTAATACAACTCATGTTCCAAGATTGTGCTTGGAAATGTTAAAGAGTTCTAGGATGTTAAGTTTAAAAATGAACTTAGCTGTTGAATGGTTTTGTTGATGTTAGTCCTGGAAACTCAAATGATGTCCAAATACATTTCATGGAAACTGTACGAATCACCTACTTATCCCTGTTTTTTTGCTTGGCTACTGCTGGTGTTTATGATACTATTCAGAGTAGAATGAGTTGTTCCTGGCAGCATGTACTGTTAGCCCAAACTCTGATGTTTTAAAAAGATGTTTTATGGACTGACGTTTTAAATCAGAATATTATTTCTGTTGATCCTTATTTGCTGTCACTATGAAATAAATAAATGCCAACATGTGATAAGACATCCCTTTCCAGGAGAGAAGAAAAGACTAATGAGGACATGTTTACTAAAAAAACCTCACTTTACTATGTAGTGTTGAGCAGAGGAAGCTGAACCACAAATCTGAGTTTCTTTTTTTTTAATTTTTAATTTTCTTATTTTAATTTCTTCAAGGTTTTACTTAAATTCCAAGTACTTAGCATACAGTGTACTATTACTTTCAGGCATCGAATTTAGTGATTGATCACTTACATATAACACCATGTGCTCATCACAAGTGTCCTCCTTCATACCCATTGCCGACTTAACCCATCCTCCCACTCACTTCCCTCTAGTAACCCTCAGTTTGTTCTCCATAGTTAAAAGTTTCTTTCCTGATTTGCCTCTCTCTCTTTTTTTAATTCCTCTGTATTCATTTGTTTTGTTTCTTAAAAATTCCACATATGAGTGAAATCATATGGTATTTGTCTTTCTCTGACCTATTTCGCTTAGCATAATATTCTCTAGCACCATCCGCATCCTTATAAATGGCAAGGTTTCCTTCTTTTTTATGGATGAGTAATAGACCATATTGTGTGTGTGTGTGTGTGTGTGTGTGTGTGTGTGTGTGTGTGTGTGTGTGTACCACATCCTCTTTACCTCTTTATCAGTGAATGTACACTTGGGCTCTTTCCATACTTTGGCTCTTTTTGGTCCTGCTGCTATAAACAGGGCACATGTGCCTCTTTGAATCACTATTTTTGTATCCTTTGGGTAAATACCTAATAGTGCAATTGTGGATTGTAGGGTAATTGTATTTCAACCTTTTGAGGAAACTCCATACTGTTTTCCAGAGTGGCTGCATCAGTTCGCATTCCCACCAATGGTGAAAGTGTGTTCCTCTTTCTCTACATCCTCACCAACATCTGTTGTTTCTTGTGTTGTTGATTTTAGCCATTCTGACAGGGATGAGTTGATACCTCACTGTAGTTTTGATTTGTATTTCCCCGATGATGAGTGATGTTGAGCATCTTTTCATGTGTCTATTAGCCATCTGGATGGCTTCTTTGGAAAAATGCCTATTTGTATCTTTTACCCATTTTCAACTGGATTATTTGTTTTTTGGATGTTGAGTTTGATAAGTTCATTATAGATTTTGGACACTAACCTGTTGTTACATATGTCATTTGCAAATATCTTCTCCCTTTCTCTAGGTTACCTTTTAGTTTTGTTGCTTGTTTCCTTTGCTGTGCAGAAGATTTTTATTTTGATGAAGTCCCAAAAGATTATTTTTGCTTTTGTTTCTCTTGCTTCAGGAGACATATCTAGTAAGAATTTACTATGGCCAACATCAAAGAGGATACTGCCTGTGTTCTCTAGGATTTTAATGGTTTCCTGTTTCACATTTAAGTCTTTCATCCATTTTAAATTTATTTTTGTGTATGGTGTAAGGAAGTGGTCCAACTTCATTTTTTTGCATGTTGCTGTCCAGTTTTCCCCAACATCATTTGTTGAAGAGGATGTCTTTTTTCCATTGAATATTCTTTCCTGCTTTGTCAAAGATTAGTTGACCATATGGTTGTAGGTTTATTTCTGGGTTTTCTAGTTTGCTCCATTGATCTGTGTGTCTGTTTTTGTATCGTACTATCTATCTCGATGACTACAGCTTTGTAATACAACTTGAAGTCCAGAATTGAGATGCCTCCAGCTTTGCTTTTTCTTTTTCAACATTACTTTGGCTATTTGAGGTCTTTGTGGTTCCATACAAATTTTAGAACTGTTTGTTGTAGCTCTGAAAATTGCTGGTAGTATTTTGTATAGACATTTTAATATTTGCTCTTCCAACCCATGAGCATGGAATGGTTTTCCATTTCTTTGTGCCATCTTCAATGTTGTTCATCAGTATTCTATAGTTTTCAGAGTACAAATCTTTTGCCTCTTTATTATGGGTTTTGGTGCAATTGCGAATGAGATTGATTCCTTGATTTCTCCTTGTGCTGCTTCACTATTGGTATATAGAAATGAAAACACATTTCTTTATGTTGATTTGTATCCTGTGACAAAGTTAAGTTTCTTGAGAGCTTTGCATAACCAGAGCAAGTAAGTTAATGTGCAGATAAGCCTATCCAGGTACTCCCAGTCACCACTTTATGGAACTCCCAAATGCTGGGAAATACTGCTTTTGCCTTCATTCTTCTCACTTCTACCAGCAGCCATTTTAGTTTAATTACATTAAATTGCTGAAATAAAGACATCTCTGGTTACTTCATGGAGTGAGACGCTAGTACAGACCAGACCAACTAGAGATCCTGCTGAAATAATCACTAGACTATTGCGCTGTTTTTGTTATTTCAATAAACTTATCACAAATCCACATTTCTCAGAGATAATATTGTGAAGCTTACTGAAATGTCTGTTTGCTTTGGGGTGAAATTTCATCACACTTGTGTGATAATAATGATTATCATAAGAATACCAGGTTACTAAATGTGTGAAAAAGAAAACATTAATTGAAAGTCTTCTTCGTGTCAATTTCTACATTACTTATTTCTTGTGCACTCTCATTTCATTCTCATTCATATTAGGAAGTAGAATTGCCATCACTGTTTTTCCACCTAGAGGAAATTGTGAGTCTCAGTACCGTGAAATACCCCGAGTGCTTTTAGTGTCCCACAGCCAGGCAATCTTAGAGCTGGATTTAAATGCAAGTTGTGGGGCTGTGAAGTTTGTATGTTCCTTAACATTATAATCATCAGAGGGTGATTTGTCCTTCTCAAAGTGTGTTTGGGGATTCTGCTCTGAGTGTTCCAAGGTTCTATTTTCCCTGATGAGGCTGGTAACAAAGAATTGGCCCAGCTCAGCTGAGTTGAAGAAAATGCCTCCCAAGCTGTAAATATCAAAGCCCACAGATTGCATTTGAAGGAATGGAAGGAACAACCCCCACAGATGCTGCAGAAGATTAAAAGTTGTGAGGATATTAAATGATATGGTTTTTGATCTCTCGGTGGTGATAAGGTCAAAAGCTTATGTTCCATAAAATCTTTATTTACAGTAAATATTTGGCCTTTCAAAGTTCTTGTCTCAACTTTACAAATAACCCAGGGAAAGAGGTAAAGCCTGAAGTCTAATTGGCTGAACTAATTAGTAATTTGCAGTTAGGACAAGAGTCTCTCACGTCTGACTTGGAGTATGATGTGATTTCTAGCATGACGTATTTTTAAATGACCTAATGTCACTAGAGAGCAGCTATTTAGATCTTTGTAAATGACATTCAGAAAGTGATTTTGAAGGGATAAGCTTTTTAGGGAGCAAAATGATGGTTAAACCTTGTGGTAGTGATGTTACTTGGTTACAAATGGCATAACTTATTATGTTAATGTTTTTTTTTTACATAAGTAATGGTCACTACGGGAAAGTTAGAAAATGCTGATTAACAATAATCACCAAAACTTCAAAAAACCCTTATAACTTCACCAGTGCTAATTATTTGATATGTAATTCTTGAGATCCACCCTTCCCTTTATTTAAATGCATAGCTTTACTCAAACAGGATCAAACCCCAATAGGATTTGGTAACCTGGTTTTTGGTTTATTATTTGGGTTTTGGTTTATTATTTAACCTGGTTTTTGAATAGCTTTCCATCATTTGTGATTTCATACTATTCCATACTATTGATGCATCAAAAAATGTTTATCTGGGAGGGTCAAGATGGCGGAAGGCCAGGTGACCGCATTTCAGGGAGTTCCCTGAAGAGAGCTGAATTCCAACAAAAAAACCACTACAAGACCACCGTGAACACCCATGAAACCAGCCTGAAATGTGATATTTCCCACTTCTGGACCGCCACGAGAGACAAAGAACATTGGCAAAAAGGTAGAAACAAATTGGAGGGT
>PITA01022826.1:0-29571 GCA_004023965.1 Spilogale gracilis | reverse complement strand
TTTAATTTTTTTTTAAAGATTTTATTTATTTGACAGAGAGAAACACAGCCAGAGGGGGAACACAAGCAGGGGGAGTGAGAGAGGGAGAAGCAGGCCTCCCGCCGAGCAGGGAGCCTGATGTGGGGCTCGATCCCGGGTCTCCGGGATCATGACCTGAGCCGAAGGCAGTGGCTTAACCAACTGAGCCACCCAGGCGCCCGCTAATACACCTTTTGTTTTGGTAGGTGGCCGTCCGTTAAGCTCCTGGGAGTCCTCCTGGGTATTTCTTGTGTGTCTGAGCCCAAGCAGCTTGTCTTCTTACAGAATTTAGTTGTTGTTTGTTTTCTTGTTAGACAAAATATTAGCAACATACCATTTCCTTCTTCTCTGCCATTAAGATCCCAAATCCTCATCAAACATCTGGTTTGAAAACTAGGGAGATGGTAATAAAAAAAAAAATTCTTACACAAACTGTCCCTTCTGTAAGCCTGGGCCTGTGCTGGAACTTTCCCCGAACTCTAAATTTCTACTTCACGTTTTTGACCTTTAAGTTCTATCCATATGAGAGGAACAGGCCACTGAAAAGTACATATATGTTTACCCTTTTCTTATGATAATCTTAATCTTCAAATTTTAGTTCTGTCACAGAACAAAATTTGAATTCTGTCCCCTATGTCCTTTATACATCTTGACAAAGAGCACAGTCCCCTCACTAGAGCTGTCTGTGCTTCTCAGGTCTGTTTGCGTGTGCTGTGTGGTCGAGGGCCTGGGGCCTTGGGTAGACTCCCAAGACACTTTTCTCTGTTCCTCTGCCTGTGGTGGCAGCTTGTCCCCCCCCCCCAGCCACTCACCCCTGCACCCTCCAGAGCAGGTGACCTGAGGGATCATGGCTCCTTGTTCACACTGCTTGTCAGTGAGGAAGACTTGTCTACGCCTTCAGTATTCAAATTTTGTTGGCTCTCCAGTATCATTAAATAACATCTGTCTCACTCCAAATACATTTCTTCTGATGGCGCCACTGCTCTTTGGTTTCTGAGTCACACATTTTCAATGGTGGAATGTGGCCCCATCGTTACTGGTAGGGGTCACTTTACGCATCTAGTGAATCCTTGTCCAATGATTTCGCAATACTTGTGACTTCAGGCATTGGTTCAGATAGCTTTCACTTTGTCAGCACCTTAATTCTGGTCGCACAAGCTGAAATTCTCAATGAGATCATGTAGGCTGCTGACGGAACGGGTCTGTGAGTAAGACAAAGGTCATTCGTATTTCTCGGTTGTCAGAACTGTGGGGTGTTTACTACACAGTCTGGGATGGAGGCTCTGAGGGAATAATGGTAACAGAAGTGAGCTGGGTAAACGAGAGAAAGACATTCTCTTTGGAAATACAAATCTATAACAGAGGGAACAGGTGTCAGGGTGAGGGGTGCCTCACTTACAGTCTAACTTGGATCCGATTGTCTTCCTGTTACAAAGGAGAGAGCACTTGCAACAGGACATACTACGAAGAGGTAGTGTGGCAATTAAGTTCAGTGCAAGACTCAATCAGGCTTCCTGTGTTATGGAAGCAAACTTGGGTTTTATGGACCTGGCCACCATGTGGTGGTTTAAACTGCTTTCTGGCCCATGGGCCCCATCTGGGGGACTGCTGCTCCTGCCACACTCACTGCTTGAGGACCCTGGGTCCCAGGGAATCGTGAAGGATGGGGTTTCTCCTCCTCATCCTGGTCTGGGCAGGTAGGATGTGGTTTCTTCCTCGTCATTCCTTCTGCTTTTTCTGGGCGGACACGCTTGTTCATGGTAGCCGGTGGAGGCAGATGACGTGGCGCTGCTCCTTGAGAAGAGAAGAGGGAACAGAGGGTGTTGTGTTTTAGGGGCCACCGTGCCTACCCCTCAGGCCTGGGCTCTCTCTGCTGCTCGGGCTGGAGCTACTGGCCGTGAGTGCCCCTTGGGAGGACGGGCTACGCCTGGGTGGCCAGTTGGTTAAGCCTTTGGCTCAGGTCATCATCCCAGGGTCCTGGGATTGAGCTGCACATCAGACTCCCTGCTCAGCGGGGAGCCTGCTTCTCCCTCTGCCTGCTGCTCCCTCTGCTTGTGCTCTCTTTCTCTGACAAATAAATAAATACAATCTTTTTAAAAAATCACAAATTTACTTCAACAAAAGGCATAGAGTAGAGATTTCCAAGTTATTCTTCTACATTCAGGGACCCTGAAGAGGATCTCTCTTGTCAGATTTCACCTTTTAAAAAAGGCTTATTTATTTATTTTAGAGGGAGAGCGAGAATGGAGGGAGGAGCAGAGGGAGAGGGAGAGAGAGAATCCTGAAGCAGACTCCCTGCTGAGTGTGGCGCTCCATCCCAGGGCCCCGAGACCATGCTTGAGCTAAAACCAAGAGGTGGCTGCTCAACCGACTGAGCCACCCAGGCGCCCCAAATTTCACTTTTTCAAAAACCTTTCAACCCAAGAACTGTTAATTTTGTGCATGATATAGAATATTATTTTCAAGGTATTTGTCTCTGAGAAAGGTAGCAGGACTTTTCTGGGTGTGTTGTATAATGTGCTCACAACATCTCGCTGTGATATGCTTGGCTGTGCGGGGTCTGCCGTACTTGTGGAGCGAGCGTTTCCTGGGGCCTGCTCCGTGCCGGGCACCAGAGGCTAGCAACACGAGTGAGACTCATTAGATGGATTAGTGTATTGCCACACATGTAACTCCTTCCATAGATGACACTTGTAGCTCCTGTGACCTGGCCTTCGTCATTCTGTACTCCGGACAGCACAGGTTAGGCATTGTTCTGCAAAGATGGTCCTGATTAAGACACCACTTGGAAGGTTTGGACTGGATTTATCAGGCGACTCTGTTAGAACAGAGTGTTAAATGGATCTATGGTTGGTTTTCTTGTGGCCCTGATCACTGTTACTTTATGGAATAATAATGGCTACACTCTCTTCCAGGCTTACTGGCTGCCGGGCACTATGTATATAAGCCACCGGTGTGTGCCCGTGGACAGTGACATTTGTCGAGCACTTACTGTATTGCCAGGAAGGAAGGAAGCTAGGCTCTTCACATGTTTTATCTCATTTAATCCTTATACACCACTCTGTGGCATAGGTGCTGTTCTTGTCTTACCGTGCCTGTTCTTGAAAAGAGGTCACTGAGGGCACCTGGGTGGCTCAGTGGGTTAAGCCTGCCTTCGGCTCAGGTCATGATCTCAGGGTCCTGGGATCGAGGCCCGCATCGGGATCTCTGCTCGGCGGGGAGCCTGCTTCTCTCTCTCTCTCTGCCTGCCTCTCCGCCTACTTGTGATCTCTCTCTCTGTCAAATAAATAAATAAAATCTTCAAAAAAAAAGAAGAGGTCACTGAGACATAGGCATCTTAAGGTTAAAAAACTTATTCGTGGGGCGCCTGGATGGCTCAGTTGGTTAAGCGACTGCTTTCAGCTCAAGTCACGATCCTGGAGACCTGGGATTGAGCCCCACATCGGGATTCCTGCTCGGCAGGAAGCCTGCTTCTCCCTCTCTCAGTCCCTCTGCTTGTGTTCCCTCTCTAGCTCTGTTTCTCTCTGTCAAATAAATAAATAAAATCTTCAAAAAAAAAACAAGAAAAAAAAAACTTATTCGCAGTTGCACAGCTAGGGTGGGGCAGAGAGTGCCTCGGAACCCCGGCTGGCCCTAGAACCTGAGCTCGAGCCCACAGCGTCGTCTGGGCGTCTGCATCATCCTGATGGGAGCAACCTCCTCACTGTTACTGCTGGCTGCATTACGCCTTCCCTGAGTGTCCACTCAGGATTTTGCATATTTGCACCACTCTGAGGTAAAGGTCACAAAGATTTTGCTCTTCTTGATGTAAGAAAGAATCACAAATTTACTTCCATAAGTGACATAAAGTAGAGACTTCCAGGTTGCTAGTCTATAATCAGAACTGTACTTGTTTTATTTTCTGATTTTTAAAGGATCCTCTTCAGAAATCAGCTATTTCAATTCAAAAGAGCAAACATTGCCTGGATTTTTTGGCTCGAGTCGTTTTTCCTACAAATTGTGAGAGCAGGGGCGCCTGGGCGATGCAGTCAGTTAATCATCTGACTCTTGGTTTTGGCTCAGGTCATGATCTCAGGGTCCTGGGACCAAGCTCCACATAAGGCTCTGTGCTCAGTGTGGGGTCTGGTTGAAATTCTCTCTCTCCTTCTCCCTCTGCCCCTCCCGCTTGTGCGCACTCTTTCTCTCTCGCTCTCTCAAATAAACAACATATTAAAAAAAACCCCCACAAAACTGAATTGTGAAAGCAAGGCAATTTGGGAAAATATTTCATTTTAGTAAGGAAACTTGTTATTTTGTAACATTCAGGATACGATTTTCAGGAGTTTGACTGTCTTTTCTATCAGTGGTTAATAATCCAGGTTTTTGACTATCCAGTTGTTCCCCATCCTTGGGGTCCTTGAAAGCAACCAATTCCTGCTCAACTTGTTTTTTAAAGTTTAAATGCATCGTTTTCTTTTAGAAAAGAAAATCCTAACAGAGGCTGTTAAATGCTGTTGTGAGAAATGTTACTCCAAGAAGGGTCTAGAGTAATTGAGGACAAGTGTGTCGCCAGTGAGAGGCCACACCACTGAGCAGATTCCTCAGACTTCGTCACTGTTGCAGTGTGGGAAGGATGTGGGAGGATGTCTTGTGACTCTGGGAGAGCAGTCCCCTGACCCTGATCTTGGTGATTAGTCCTATTTTCTTAATGACAGGATTATTGAATCTGAGCTTAGAAAGGGACTTTGAAATCATGTGTTTCAAAGTCCCAGCTTCCTAGTAGATCAAAATGTGAACCATCTAGGATGTTGCTGTGATCATTCCTGGGTATTTGCGCTTGTGACATGTGGAGTCCCACAGGGGACTCCTTGCCAGTGGGTCTCCAGACCAGCCCTGCTCCAGATGAACTCTAATGTCAGGATTCTGCAGTTGGGGAAGGAGCTGGGATATAGACCTTAGGATATTTTTAAAAGTTCAGCTGATTCTGTTACTTGATAAAGCTTTGGCACTCCTTTTGTGCAATGGTACGGATAGTCAGCATCATCCTAATATCTTTTCTCAAGCTCATGGGTTGGCAGCCTGTGACCTGTAGTTCTACATTTGAAATGTTTACCACAAATACACGAATGACACAGCAATATGTAAACATATTGTTCAGTTCAAGTCTATTAGAATGAATACATTCTAATTGCAGAACCTCTGGACTAAATAATGAGCTCCATTCTTCCCTCTACCCAGTGGTAGTGAGGTAGACAGAATTTCTAGGAACGATCTCCAAGATTCCACTCCCAAATACCCGGGGGCTATGAAGGTGATGTGCTATGATTCCAGTGAATGTGTTATGTTATATGGCACAGCTGACTGTTAAAAAGAGAAGGATCCTGGTGGACATAATCTTATCACAGGAGCTCTTAAAAGCAAAGAACTTTCTCTACCTCATGGCAGAAGAAGTCATAGAAATTCAGAGCTTGAGGAGGACTTGCTGCTTTGAAGATGGAGGGGTTACATGAGAAGGAATACAGACAACTTTTCTGGAGCAGAGAGCAGACCTTGTCTGGCAGCCACTAAGGAAACAGAGACATCAGACCTCCTGCTGAAAGGAATTGGGTTCTGCCAGCAATTTGAGTGAGTTTGGAAGTGGATTAGTCTTCCAAGTTTCTAGGTAAGAGTCCAGCTTGGTTGACATCTTGATGTCAGCCTTGTGAGATGCTGAGCACAGAATCCAGCTGAGCCTGTCTGGACTTCTCACCTGCAGAAATGTGAGCTAACAAATGCGAGTTGTTTTAAATCATTAAGTGTGTGGCTTAAAATACAGATAGCAGGGAGCCTGCTTCTCTTTCTGTGTGCCGCTCCCTCTGCTAATGCACGCTTTCTCTCCCCTTGACAGATAAATAAACAAAATCTTTAAAAAATACGGAGAGAAAATGGTCTGTGGTAGTGCTCTTCTTCCCTACTGGTAGATTGTCAGTGGAGACTGAGCGGGGAATCTGGAATTTTGTATCCTACCTGGTGGCGCCAGGTGACCATTGCAGTGTTGGTGGAGACCAAATTAGGAGTCTAGACTTCTGCCCCCCCCACACCCTCCCTCCACCAGCTCAGCAGTAATAAGTGGCCCCCCATCACCCTCCATACTAGAGTGGGGAAGATCTTGGAGAGGAGGGAGCTAGAGAAAGGGATGTATTAAGCCTGTATTGGAAGTCCTAGGCAAGCATGAATCTGTCTAGAATTAACATGCTAGAAAGTTTGAGAATAGAAACTACAGTGTGGAATACCAACCAGTTTTCAGAGTGACCTCTAGGTAACACAAATGAAAAGACCTGAATAGCAGTGGAAGGGCTCTGGAAACTAAATTGTTACTGGCATTACAACACATAAAAGTAGCTCAGGACCTGTATGCTTAATCTAAATAGGATCCCTATTCTTGTAACATAATACCCCAAATGCCTAGGATACAATAAAAAGTCATTTATCATATCAAAAAAGGAAAAGGCAATCAACAGATACCAACACTGGGAAGACTCAGGTGCTGTAATTATCTGACAAATATTTTTTTAACTCTTTTTTTTTCTTTTTTTTTAAAGATTTTATTTATTTATTTGACAGAGAGAAACACAGCTAGAGAGGGAACACAAGCAGAGGGACTGAGAGCGGGAGAAGCAGGCTTCCCGAGCAGGGAGCCCGATGTGGGGCTCGATCCCGGGCCCCCAGGATCATGGCCTGAGCCGAAAGCAGTCGCTTAACCAACTGAGCCACCCAGGCGCCCCTATCTGACAAATATTTTAAAGCAACAGTCATAAAAAAATGCCTTAATGAACAATGACATTCTCAAAGAAAGATGAAAAATGAAAACAAATCAGCTAATAAATTGGAGGTACTTAAAACATGGAAATTACAGAACTGAAAAATAAAACTGCCATATTAAAAAGTTTTTTGGTTAGCTTAATAATAGATTATAAAAGACAGAGGAAAGAATCAGTGAAGTTGAAAACAGACCAATAAAATTTACCCAGTCTGAACAACACAGAAAATAGTCTGGAAAAACAAATGAAAAAAGCCTCAGAGACCTGTGGTACAATAATATAAGATTTAATATTTGTGTCAGTGGAGTCCCAGAAGGAGAAGAAAAACATATGGAAATAAAAAAAGTATTCAAAGAAATAATGGCTGAAAAACCCCTAAGCTGGGCAAAAGGTATAAACCTCCAGGATCAAGAAGCTGAGCAAAACCCAAACAGGATAAACCCAAGGAAATCTATGCCAAGACACATCATAATCAAACCTCTGAAGCTAAAGACAAAGAAAAAGCGGTGAGAGAGAGAGAACATGTTTCCTGTAGGAGAAGAATGATTTCGATGACAGTGGATTTCTCATATAAAACCACGGAGTCCAGAAGGAAGTACTGAAAGAAAATAACAGTCAACTCTGAATTCTGTATCTAGTGAAAATATTCTCCAGAAATGAAGAGAAAATAAAAATATTCTCAGCTGAAGGAAAATGAAGAGACTTTGTCAATACTAGACCTACTCTTAAATAATGGCAAAAAAAGTTCTCTAAACAGAAAAGGAAATGATAACAGAAGAAAGCTTGGAACTTCAGAAAAGGGGAGAAAACAGTGGATGGGTAAAAATAGGGGTTTGTATAAGGCTGTCTTTATCCTCATTAGCTTTTAAAATTACGTTTGATGGTTGAAACATATGTTATGGTGTTCAATATGTGTAGAGATAATATATGGGAAAATTATATTTAAAAAGTGGGCAAGGTATAAAAAATAACAAAAAAGAAAAATGAAAAACAAAGTGGGGAGGGTATAAAGGAACCTCAATGGAAGTAAGGTTTCTATGCATCACTTCAAATGGGAAAACAGTGATACCACTGGCTGTGGTAAGTTACATATGTATATTTTAATAACAAAAATATAAAAAATCATTAAAAATTACACAGTGATGTATACTCAATGACTATGGATAAATAAAAATGGAACTTTAAGAAATAAGATCTAAAAGTATATTAAAATGATTATCCATCATGACCAGGTGGGATTTATCCCTGGGATACAAGGGTGGTTCAATGTTCACAAAGCAATCAATGTGATAGAACATGTGTCCTACTAAGAGAAGAGACAAGACCCATATGGTCCTCTCAAATTGAGGCAGAAAAAAAACATTTGACAAAATATACCTTCCTTTTCTGATTAAAACTTTACAGAGTATAGGGATAGAGGGAACATTCCTCAATTTCATAAAAACCATCTATGAAAAGCCCACAGCAAATATCCTTCTCAATGGGGAGAAGCTGAGAACCTTTCCTTTAAGATCAGGAACACGACAAGGATGCCCACTCTCACCACTATGATTCAACATAGTATTGGAAGTCCTAGCACCAGCAGACAGTGGAAAGAAATAAAAGGTATTCAAATTGGCAAAGAAGAAGTCAAACTCTCTCTCTTTGCAGATGATGTAATATGTGGAAAACCCAAAAGATTCCACCCCTAAATTACTAGAACTCATACAGCAATTCAGTAATATGGCAGGATACAAAATCAATGCACCGAAATCAGTTGCTTTCCTATACACTGACAGTGTAACTGTAGAAAGAGAAAATAGGGAATCGATTCCATTTACAATAACACCAAAACCCATAAGATACCTTAGAATAAATCTAACCAAAGGAGATGAAGGATATATACTTTAAAATCTATAGAACACTTATGAAAGAAATTGAAGACACAAAATGATGGAAAAACATTCCATGCTCATGGATTGGAAGACTAAACATTGTTAAAATGTCTATGCTGCCCAGAGCAATGTATACTTTCAACAGCACCCCAATCAAAATACCAATGGCATTTTTTAAAGTGCCAGAACAAACAATCCTAAAATTTGTATGGAACCAGAAAAGAGCCCAAATTGCCAAGGAAATGTTGAAAAAGAAAAAAAAAAAACTGGGGACATCACATTGCTTGATTTCAAACTATATTACAAAACTGTGATCACCAATACAGCATGGTACTGGCACAAAAACAGACACATAGATCAGTGGAACAGAATAGTGAGCCCAGATATGGCTCTTCAACTCTATGGTCAACTAATCTTCGACAAATCAGGAAAAAATATCCAAAGGAAAAAAAGTCTCTTCAATAAATGGGTGCTGGGAAAATTGAACAGCTATACACAGAAGAATGAATTCTGTTACACCATACACAAAGATAAATTCTAAATGGATGAAAGACCTCAATATGAGACAGGAATCCATCAAAATCCTAGAGGAGAACATAGGCAGTAACCTCTTCAACATCGGCCACAGCAACTTCTTTCAAGACACATCTCCAAAGGCAAGGGAAACAAAAGCAAAAATGAACTTTGGGGACTTCAACAAGATAAAAAGCTTCTACACAGCAAAGGAAACAGTCAACAAAACTAAGAGGAAACCCACAGAATGGGAGAAGATATTTACAAATGACACTACAGATAAAGGGCTGGTATCCAAGATCTGTAAAGAACTTCTCAAACTCAACACTCCCCCCCAAAATAATCAATTCAAAAAATGGGCAGAAGACATGAACAGACACTTCTCCAAAGTAGACATAAAAACGGCTATCATGGGACGCCTGGGTGGCTCAGTTGGTTAAGCAACTGCCTTCGGCTCAGGTCATGATCCTGGAGACCCGGGATCGAGTCCCACATCAGGCTCCTTGCTCGGCGGGAAGCCTGCTTCTCCCTCTCTCACTCCCCCTGCTTGTGTTCCTTCTCTGGCTGTATTTCTCTCTGTCAAATAAATAAAATCTTAAAAAAAAAACAACAAAAAAAAACAAAAAAAAACCGGCTATCAGACACATGAAAAAAATGTGCAGCATCATTAGCCATCAGGGAAATTCAAATCAAAACCACACTGAGATGCCACCTTACACCAGTTAGCATGGCATAAATTGACAAGGCAAGAAACAACAAATGTTGGAGAGGTTGTGGAGAAAGGGGAATCCTCTTACACTGTTGGTGGGAATGCAAGTTGGTATAGCCACTTCAAAAAACAGTGTGGAGGTTCCTCAGAAAGTTAAAAATAGAACTACCCTATGACCTGGCAATGCACTACTGGGTATTTACCCCAAAGATACAGATGTAGTGAAAAGAAGGGCCACATGCACCCCAATGTTCATAGCAGCAATGTTCATGATAGCCAAACTGTGGAAAGAGCTGAGATGCCCTTCAACAGAAAGAATGGATAAAGAAGATGTGGTCTATATCCATAATGGAATATTACTCAGCCATCAGAAAGGATCAATACCCAACATTTGCATCAACATGGATGGAACTGGAGGAGGTTATGCTAAGTGAAATAGGTCTAGCAGAGAAAGACAATTATCATATGGTTTTACTTATTTGTGGTACATAAGGACAAGCATGGAGGATATTAGGAGAAGGAAGAGAAAAATGAAGGGGGGGGATCAGAAGGGGAGAAGAACCACGAGAGACTATGAAGTCCAGGAAACAAACTGAGGGTTTTAGAGGGGAGGAGCATTGGGGGATGGGTTAGCTCAGTGATGGGTATTAAGGAGGGCACATACTGCATGGAGCACTGGGTGTTATATACAATGAATCATGGAACACTATATCAGAAACTGATGATGTGGGTGCCTGGGTGGCTCAGTGGGTTAAAGCCTCTGCCTTCAGCTCAGGTCATGATCTCAGGGTCCTGGGATTGGGGCCTGCATCGGGCTCTCTGCTCAGCAGGGAGCCTGTTTCCCCCTCTCTACCTGCCTCTCTGCCTACTTGTGATCTCTCTCTCTATCAAATCAATAAATAAAATCTTAAAAAAAAAACTAATGATGTACTGTATGGTGACTAACATAACAAAAAATTTTTAAAAAATATATAAATAACTCACAGGAAGGCAAGAAAAAGGAAAAAGAAGAATGATAAGTGGAAAAAAAGAAGCAACAAATAATACAAAGGCAGACTTAAGCCCTGACATATCAATAATTAAGCGTAAATGGTCTGAATATACCAGTTGAAAGACAGAGGTAACAGAATGGATAAAAAATGTGACTCAACCACGTGCTATTTACAAGATACTCACTTCAAATGTATTGATATAGGTGTATTAAAAGTAAAAAGGTGAAGAAGGATATACCGTAAAACATTAATTTTTTTAAAAGTGGTAGTGACTATTTATAGTATCAGATAAGGTAGACTAAAGAGCAAAGAAGATTATTGAGACAGAGAGGGATAAATGATAACCCTGTCATTCCACAAATAAAACAACATTTCTAATATGTATGTGTTAAACAATAGAGCTGCAAAATACACGAAGAAAAACTGATAGAACTGAAAAACAGATACATCCACAATTATAGTTGGGAGCTCCAGCATCGCTCTCTCAGCATTTGAAAGAACTGCTAAATAGAATATCAGCGAGGATATGGAAGAATTGAACCACATCATCAACCAAGTAATTCTAGTTGATATTTATAGACCACTCTACCCAGAAATAGCATCTGCAGCACCCGAGCCCAGCTCCAGCACTGACCGCCGGCTCAGAGCATGTGCCCCATCACCAGAAAACCTGGGTGTTTCCAGGTACTTAGAAGGACAATGGCAGCGTCCCAGACAACACAGCCCATGCTGCTGGAGCCATGGTGCTGTAGTCGTAACATCGTGCCATCTCACTTTTCCAAAACTTGAGCAAAGTTCCACAGTGGGTCCTCCACAGAAGACTCCGGAGTAGCCGCATCGCTGCCCCAAGATCTCTCCATTTCTTTTCAATGACTTGAGCTCTTATTGCTTTTTAGCACTTAATATTCCGTTATCTGCCTGTGCCACAGATTATTTATCCACTCACTTACTGGAAGACATGTTGTTTGCTTCCAAGTTTTGGCAGTTCTGAATAAAGCTGCTATAAACATCTGTGTGCATGTGCAGGATTCTGTGTGACTATATGTTTTCAGTTAATTTGAGTAAGTACCAAGGAGGGTGATTGCTGGATTGTATGGTGAGAGTATGTTCTTTTTAAAAATTTTTATTAATTTATTTTTATTAACTTTTTTTTAATTTTTTTTAATTTTTTTATTTTTATTAACTTTTAATGCATTATTTGTTTCAGGGGGTACAGGTCTGTGATTCATCAGTCTTACACAATTCACAGCACTCACCATAGCACATACCTTCCCTAGTGTCCATCACCAAGCCATCCCATCCCTCCTACCTCATCCCCTCCAGCAACCCTGTTTGTTTCCTGAGATTAAGAGTTTCTTATGGTTTATCTCTCTCTGTGGTTTTATCTTGTTTCATTTTTTTTTCATCTCTTCCCCTATGATCCTCTGCCTTGTTTCTCAAAGTCCACATATCAGTGAGATCATATGATAATTGTCTTTCTCTGATTGACTTATTTCATTTAGCATAATACCCTCTAGTTCCATCCATGTTGTTGCAAATGGGAAGATTTCCCCTTTTTGATGGCTACATAATATTCCATTGAATATATACACCACATCTTCTTTATCTATTCATCTGTTGATGGACATCAGGGCTGTTTCTTTAGTTTGGCTATTGGGGACATTGCTACTATAAACATTGGGGTGCACGTGCCCCTTCGGATCACTACATTTGTATCTTTGGGGTAAATACCCAGTAGTGCAATTACTGGGTTTTAGGGTAGGTCTATTTTCAACTTCTTGAGGAACCTCCATACTGTTTTCCAGAGTGTCTGCACTAGCTTGCATGCCCACCCACAGTGTAGGAGGGTTCCTCTTTCTCCTCATCCTCGCCAACATCTGTCATTTCCTGACTTGTTAATTTTAGCCATTCTGACTAGTGCAATGTGGTATCTCACTGTGGTTTTGATTTGTATTATCCTGATGCCAAATGATGTTGAGCACTTTTTCATGTGTCTGTTGGCTGTTTGGATGTCTTCTTTGCAGAAATATCTGTTCATGTCTTCTGCCCATTTCTTGATTGGATTATTTGTTCTTTGAGTGTTGAGTTTCATAAATTCTTTATAGATTTTAGATACTAGCCCTTTATCTGTAGTGTCATTTGCAAATATCTTCTCTCGTTCTGTTGGTTGTCTTTTGGTCTTGTGGACTGTTTCCTTTGCTGTGCAGAAGCTTTTGATCTTGATGAAGTCCCAGTAGTTCATTTTTGCCAATTCTACATTATCTTTTCAAGAAAATAGAAGAGGAGATAATGCCTCTTAATTCATATTAGGAGGCCAGTATTACCTTGGCACCAAAACCAGACCAACAGTACAAAAATAACTGCAGACCAATTTCCCTCAGGAGCGTAGACAGAAAAATCCACAACAAAGTATTAGCAAAACAAATTCAGCAACATGAACTACGTACCATGAGTGAGAGGGATTTGTTCTAGATATGATGGCAGCTTCAGTGTTTGAAAATCATTTGATGTAATCCACCATATCAACAAGCTGTAGGGGGAAAAACAATCACCTAAGCGTATCAACTGATGCAGAAAAAAAAACATGTGACAAAATTCAACATCCATTCATGATAAAATCTCTCAGCAAAGTAAGAATGGAGGGGGGTTTCCCCAGCTTGATAAATAGCATCTACAAAAAGAACCTCCCCACAAACAAAAAATACCTACATTAATATTAACCTAAATGGTAAAAGGCTGAATGCTTCCTTCCTGAGAATGGCAACAAGGTGAGGATATCTGCTCCCACCACATACGGGAAGTCCCCACCAGCACAGTGCTGAGAAGAGAAATGAAAGACATAGAAATTGGAAAGGAAGAATAAGACTGTCCCTGTTTGCAGATGACTTGACTGTCTACATAGAACATCCCAGGAATACACAAAATAACTCCTGGAACTAATAAGCGAATTCAGCAAGGTCACAGGATGGAAAAATGAACACACAAAAACTAATTTTTCTATATCCTAGCAATGAACATATGGAAACCCAAATTAAAAGCACAATCCCTTTTAAAATCACTTAAAATAATTGAGCTACTTAGGTATAAATCTAGCAAAACACACAGAGGATATATGCGCTTAAACTACAAAATGTTGATGAAAGTAGTTGAAGAAGGTCTAAATAAATAATGAAGTTACACGGTGTTCGTGAATTGGAAAAGTCAACAAGGTAAAGATACTAATTCTCTCCAAATTAATCTATCAGTAGGGTAATTCCTATCAAAATCCCAAGAAAGTTTTTTTGTAACCTCACTTGTTTTACAGTGTATATAGAAAATCAAAGGACCTAGAATAGTTTAAACAATTTTGACAAAGAAGAGCAAAGAAGAAGGACTTCTAGGACTATGTTATGACTTAGCGACTTAGTGTAACAGCTCTAGTACTCAAGACAATGTGATATTGGTGCAGAGACGGACACATAGGCCAGTGACACAGAACAGAGAACCCAGAAACAGTCTCATACAAATATGTCTTACTGATTTTTGACAAAAAGGCACAAGTGATTCAGTGGAGGAAGTATAGCCTCAGCTGAAACAACTGAACACCCACAGGACAAGAAAAAAAAAAGAAATTTAACCTCAGTCTTGTAACTTATAAAAAAAATTATCTCAAAATGGATCAGGGATTTAAGTGGAAAACATATAACTAAAAGTTTTAGAATTAAACAGGAGAAAATCTTCAGGACCTAGGCCCAAGGTGAAGAGCTGTTAGATATCACACCAAGAGAACATTAAAGAAGAAATCAATCAATTAGATTTCCTCAGAATTAAAAACTTTTGCTCCATGAAAAACCCTGTGAAGAGGATGAAAAGATAGGTTACAGGCTGGAACAAACTCTTTGCTAACCACCTGTCCAACAAAGGACTTATATTTAGAATGTATAAAGAACTGTCAAAATGCAGGAAGCCAAAAAATTCAACTAAAAATGGTTTAAAGGCATGAACAGACATTTCACTGAAGAGGATATACAGGTGGAAATAAACATATGAAAAGATGCTCAGCATCATCGACCATTACAGAAATGCAAATTAAAACCACAATGATATAGTACTATGTATCAATTAAAATGGGCATGAGAATGGGGCTAAAAAATAGTAATAATACAAATGCTGGCGAGGATGTAGAAAAACTGGTTCTCTCGTATGTTGCTCTCAGAATGTAAAATGTTTTGGCCACTCTGGAACACAGTTTAACAGTTTCTTGTAAAACTAACTATGTGCTTGTCATATGACCCAGCCATTGTACTCTTGGACATTCGTCCCAGAGAACTAAAAATTTATGTCCACACAAAAACCTGTAGAGAAGTGTTCATAGCAGCTTTATTTTGAGTAGGCCCAAACTGGAAACAACCCACATGTCCTTCAGTGGGTGAATGGTTCAACACATTCTGGTCCATCCATACAAAGGAATACTACTCAGCCATAAAAAGGCACGAATACAGGCAATAGCTTGGATGGATCGCAACGGCATTGTGGTTTGTGAGTAAGCCAATCTCAAATGTTATAAACCGTGTGACTCTGTTTATATTATGTTCTCAAAATGACAAAACTGTGGAGTTGGAGAACAGATTACTGGTTGCCAAGGGACAGTGACAGGGTTGCAGGAGGACTGGTGGAACTATAAGAGGGTAGCTCGAAGAAGTTCTTTTGTGGAGATGGAATGGCTCTGTATCTTCATTGTGATGGGGGTTATGCAAGTCCATGCGCTGGATCAGATCACACCGTTACACGCATATGCCCCCCTACCGGTGCACGCAAAACCTGATGAGAACAGAAGGTCTATAGTGTAGTTAACAGAAGTGGACCAATGTGCATTTATTTGTTTTGATATACTAGCCATACAGAATATCATCACTAGAGGAAGCTGGGCAAAGGGTTCGTGGAACTCTAGGTACAATTTTTATCACTTGTTTGTAAGCGCTTTCCCATATACCAGCATCTCCAGCCCAGCCCGGGTGATCCAGTCACCTCTCCTGACGGTCAGATGCTGTCATGATGATCAGGGCTGTGATTTAGGGAAGCCCCGCGCCCTGCCCAGGTATAGGGAAGCATTATCATTTGGCCTTGTCTTTGATTGGCCTTGAAACTGGCCAACCCAATGAAGATAGAATGGGAGGGGCAAAGAGGAGTGGAGGAGGGTGGAAGCGGTGGGCAGGTGAGGGGAGGCAGGGGGCCTCAGAGACAGTGTTGATGAAAGGGCTGGATGTAGGACCCACCCGGGGCCCTGTGCCCTGTGCCCTGTGGCAGACTCCTCCCCTATCTGCTCTGATGCCCCTTTGGCTTGTACCCCACACTGAGGCTACACTGATGGCCGTAAAACATGCTCCGATCATTTCCCTTTCCCCATGTACTCCATATACTCTTAAAATCCATCTTTGGCCTTCTCTTGTTTTTAAGACTGAAGTCTTGAATGTGGTCAGCCTGCCAGATCCTGTGTGCTGTGACCCCCATCTTTCTTTCCAGGTTCATATCCCACTCCATCCCCCCTGCACCCTCTAATGCCTTCTCAGCCTCAGAGCTCAGTTCATGCTTTCCTGGGGAAATCTTCCTTGACCTCCTGACTCTTATAAATACCCATTTTCTACAGGCCTTTGTAGTGCCATATTTCTGTCCTCAGTAGCACTTGTCACTGTTGGAATTTTAAATCTGTTTTTGTGGCTATTTGACAAATAGCTCTCTTCCCTATTGGACTAAGGTTCCATGGCCTCTGTGCAGCATTGTAACCTCGGTGCCTGGTGCACAGCAGGGCTTATCCATATTTGTTGAATGAGTGACTATCTTTGTTGCTTGTTTCTCTACACTTGTGGTTACTGACACCATTGGGTACTTGGCCCTTACTCTTGGAACGGTGGTGGTAGTGGCCACTTAAATAGACTATGGTCTTAGGTTCTGACTTCCAGAAGTAATATGGCCTGAGCATTTCCAAAGGAACTAGTTTTTCTGGCCTCTAGGAAATACACCTGGGCCACGGTCAGTGGCGGGGTTGGAAGTCGATTTAAAGATGGCGTGCTGAACAGTGGTCGCAGGTTTCCATGTTTGGTTGATGTTTGTGTTCCTTGCTTTTCTTTTTTTTTTTTTTTTTTTTTTTTTTTTTTTTTTTTTTTTTTTTTTTTTAAAGTTTTTTTTTTGTTTGTTTGTTTTGTTTTGTTTTTTAAGATTTTATTCATTTTGACAGAGAGAAACACAGCCAGAGAGGGAACACAAGCAGGGGGAGTGAGAGAGGGAGAAGCAGGCTTCCCGCTGAGCAGGGAGCCCGATGTGGGGCTCGATCCCGGGTCTCCGGGATCATGACCTGAGCCGAAGGCAGTCGCTTAACCAACTGAGCCACCCAGGCGCCGCCTCCTTGCTTTTCTTTTTACCAGCATTGACTTCATTACCCACCGACAGGTTACTGCATAGCCCCAGAGTGTGGGCCCCTCATGCTGTGTGCAGTGATACAGAAATACGCGTGCTCTGAGAGGGGCCAGAAAAGCAGGCTATGGAATTGTATGTGTGGTATGATCCTCAAACTGAGTCCTATGTACAGGGAGAAAATGCTAAAATGCTAATAGTGGGGGAGGTTTTGTGTCTTTATTTCTAAGATTTGAAAAAATTTACTTAAACTTGAAAAATGTTTTGATCTGACGTGTTTACTTTTCCTCAGGGGTTAAGGTGCATTCATCCGTCAGTTTCTTGTGATTGAAGTGGTTCCCAGGCGTGTATTACTTTTTCTACGTTGCTATTTTTTAAATTCCTCTTGTCTTCCAAGTGAATATGAGATTAATGAAAGTACTCAATGAGCTAAGGGAATTGTTCTCTTGCTATGCAATTTGGTTTGAATTTTTATCAGATCTGTAGCTATCTGAGTGTGCACCGATCAAGCATCTTTATTTGATCACAAACTGGTGACTCAGAGCGCTGGTTTTGGAGTCCGAGCTGAGCTCTCTGACTTTGAGGGAAGTTAATTGAGCTCTTTGAGCTTCACTCATTCATCTATCAAATGCTCATGGAGTGTTTGCTGTGTTCTAAGCACTAGGGAATACGTGGGTAAATAAGTCGGACCAAAACCCCTGCTCTCATGGCACTTATATCTTAGTGGGGAAGACAGACAGTAAGCCATGAACACAATAAATACATTGTAGCATGTTGGAGAGAGAAAAAAAGCAGGGGAAGGGGATATGAATGTTGGAGGCTGGATTGCAATTGATGATAGGGAGGCCAGCAAAGGCCTCACTGAAAAGGTGACTTTTAAGTTAAGACTTGAGCCAGCAAGGAAGAGAAAGCCCTGTGGGGGGATCTGGGGAAAGAGCTTTCAGGCAGAGGCAACAGCATGTGCAAAGGCCCTGAGGAGAGAAAGTCCCTGGTGTGTTGGAGGAAGAACAGAGACCAGTGTGCTGGAGAAGAGAAAGCTAGGTGAGAGAGTTAGGATATAGGCTTAGAGGTTACAGGGCTCCAGATCAGGGAGGGCTACTGTAAGACTTGGGATTCTGGGTGAGGTGGGAAACAATCAGGGGAGCTCTGGGCAGTGGAGTGATGTGACCAGGGATGCTGTAACTGGTTCTTTTCTCCTGCCCTGTGGAGAACAGACCACTAGGGTCAAGGGTGGAAGCAGGGAACACAGGGCAGAGGCCAATGCAGGAATCCAGGGGAGACCAGAGGGTACTTGGTAGTGGGAGCAGGGAGAAATGGTTAGATTCTGAATTTTTCTGAATGTAATACCACCAGGATTTACTGATCAGATTCTGGATTTTTCTAATTTTTTTAAAAGATTTTATTTATTTGACAGAGAGAAACACAGCCAGAGAGGGAACACAAGCAGGGGGAGTGAGAGAGGGAGAAGCAGGCCTCCCGCCGAGCAGGGAGCCCGATGTGGGACTCGATCCCGGGTCTCCGGGATCATGACCCGAGCCGAAGGCAGTGGCTTAACCAACTGAGCCACCCAGGCACCCAGATTCTGGATATTTCTGAAGGTAGCCCCACTAGGATTTGCTGATCAGACTGGATGTGTGGTGGGAGAGAGGAAGGAGGGATGACCCAAGGTTTTTATGCTGAGCACCGGGAAGCTTTTAAGGTTGTGGGTCTGGAGTTCAGGTGGCAGGTCCCGGTTGCAGATAGGAATTTGGGAGTCCTTTGAAGCCCAGATGAGATGAGATCGCCTAGGGAGGGAATATGGCCGGAGGAGAGAGTATGGCACCCCAGCGTTGAGACTGACAGGGAATGGCCAAAAGGGGAGGAAAATATCCAGGCAAGTGAATATTCTAGAAGGCAAGGGGAGAAGGTGTTTCAGGACGGGGTGTGATCCCTGCTGATGGTCCCCCAGCTGTGCAGCCTCAGAAGTTTCCTCCCCCCTCTGAAGAGCTCTTCCTCTGTGAAAGGAGACAGTACTAATATCCTGGTAGGGTTTCTGTAAGAGCTAGACTTATTTTATTGTGTGTCAAATACTGGGAGGCTCTGAGAACAGAAGGATGAATAAATAATAATGTATGTAGAGTCCAGCTATCTGTTATTAATATTATTGCTAGTATTGATGAATACTTGGTATGAGGAGGGGCTCATAGGAGGGTTTTTTTCCCCTTTTCAGAATTAGTCCACATATGAACATATAAATGAAAATCGCTACTATTCTTAAGTGAAAAGTGTAACTTTTATATTAAGTTCATGCATTTAAGTACAGAATATCTCTAAAGTTTTTAAAATCTGATCACTATTATTGGAGCTTGTAAACCACACTGTAAGAATTAGAATTGAAAAAATTTGGTTCGTAGGCCTGCCAAATGTACACGTTCTTCAGGCTGATACATTCTGTCATGAAAAAAAGGTGTCTCCAAAACCAGGAAGTAGAACATTCCAAGTCTATAGCACAGAGTAAATTTGATGCATTGCATGAGATCTTTATTCCAGGAAGCCTTAAGGAATGTGTGCCATCTTCCTAAGTTTATTGAAGAATATGAAATGGACTTTTAACCCTAGAGAACAAACTACTGGTTACCAGAGGAGGGTGGAGGAGGATGGGAGAAACAGGTGATGGGGATTAAAGAGGGCACCTGTGATGAGCACCAGGTGATATACAGAAGCGATGAATCACTATAGTATACAGCTGCAACTAATATTGCCCTGTAAACTGGAATTTAAATAAAAACTTTAAAAAGAATATGAAATGGAATAAATAGTAGTCATTTGAAATGAAAATGGTAATTTCGGAGTAAAAGTTTTCATAGGTGATCAAGTTGCAAGATAGCTAAACTTTTTAGATTTTCAACTCATCCATTCAGCTTTGACTTGATGACATTTTTGAAGCCATACTTTCATTTAAGGTATCATTAGATTTCTTTTTTAGGGTGAAGGTAGAGAAATAGATGCAAACACACCTGTGGCATAGTCTCCACCTGCTGTGCCCTGTCCTTCTACCCAGGAAGTTCAGTCTTTCTGCTGTGAGCCATGAACCCTGTCAGGTCGCTTGCTCTCAACCCAAGTGGAGTGCAGGGCGGCGGCTACAAACCCGGGCTCCGCTTCCTGGGACTCGGTGGGACTTGGACCAGGAGTAGTAGTGCCCCAAGATCCTAGAAGTCTGAGCCTCAGCTTATTGGCTCTGGGTCCCTGGAAAGTGATGTAGTCCCTCTGGGTATCTATTTGTTTCCTCTCACGAAGCAGGGAATAGTAGTAGCAGTTGTGTCCCTCTTCACTAGTGTACTAGGGAGGATGCATGAGCTCCTGCGGGTAGGGCAATGCAGAGTTGCGTTTGCATATTAATCAGTCAACAAATATTAATTATTAACATTAAGTATTGAGCCTCTCTGAGAGACTGGAAAAATCCGGAGGTATGGTATTTGTCAGTTGGGTGCCATGGGCAGTGGAAGCTGAGGCGGAGGTAGGCGTGCAGGCATGTATTTGTGGAGGGAGATAACACCCTCGGGAGATGAAAGGGAGGGAAGCAGGGCAGGGGAGCCTCAAGCTGCCGTCCTCGCCAACCTGACAAGGAGCTTCTGAGCACCGAGCAAACACTGCTTGGCAGAGGAGCCTGGCACGGGCAGGCCCCAGCAACCAACCCCTCCCTCCCTGCAGCAGGGCCTGCCAGGGCTGCCTGGGAGAAGTGTCACCTGGGTGGGAAACCAAGCTGAGGCGTCACCTGAAGGCACCAGTTCTCTCCTAAAGGGACATGTGGGCAGCACACCTCCAGGGGCTGCCCAGGAGACATTTTGTTTCACTGTAGTTTCTTAACTCACAAGGGGATTTGAAGTAATGTATTCCCTACCACCACCACCCCCAGCTCAAGGGTAGATCTCACCATCTGTCTGCCGCTGAGGATAATTGGACAAGAGATCTTGAGGGACATTCAGGGAAAGTAAAGGTAAAAATGTGAATGTCTCTAACATGTGGTCGCAACACATATGAACACAAAAACCAAACACACACACACACACACACACACACACACACAGATACACACATGCATTTAGCTATTCGTGGAATGAGGTATGTGAGGTCAGCCCGTTTTAGCTCTTTGCTGCCTGTTTTGCTTGTCATGAAGGAGAGAGTGTTTCATTTGTTCTCAGACTTCCTCTGGGACCACCAGGTTTTTCCTCAAGAAAACCAACAAAGTTGGTATCCTGTGTCTGGGAGTCTGGGTGAAAAACAGTGGGCTTGCCCTGTTTGCGAGCGGAGAGGCTGTCCAAGGCAAAGCACATCCTGCCCAGGCCTTCTTGAGGCAGGTGGTCCCAGATGGAGGCCCAGAGAGAGGAGCCATGGGAACCGGGTTCTCGTCAAAGGCCTGGGGCAGCCGTGGGGGGGGGCAGCGCTCGGACCCTGCTCAGTTTCGGGGCCATGTGGGGACGCCACGGCTGCTCTGTCCTCTGACACGGAACCTTTCTCTTCTATGGAAGCAGCGCAACTCGTCGGCGGCCATGCTGAAGCTCTCAGGGATGTGATTTTCCTGTCTGTAAGATGAGGCCGTGGTCGAGATCTGAGGTAGCTAGCTAGTACCAGTAGAGCAGGGCCCAGCTTCAAACCAAAAAAGGGAGTGTTTTTGCACATCGTGGAAGAAAAAATAGATTAAAATTGCCTTTAAAATATTTACTATAGATGTGTATTTTAGTCATGATTATAATAAACCATAATTGGCATTGACTTAAGTGTTAAAACGTGAATATATTCTTAGCGAGGCTGTGCGTGTTTCCATAGTATCTCGTCTGCAGTGTGATGCCAGATGCTCAAGCCTTCGGTCACATAGGGCTTGCTTTCTGACCACATGCGATTCACGGCAAAGAAACCGGTAAAGAAATGACGTCCAGATGAAGAGATTGACAGATTATGGGCAAAAGATACATTATAACTGTTTAAACCCACAAGTGCTATCAAGTTAAAACTGCTAAAACTGTAGTGACACTGTAACGGTGGGGCCTTCCGGGGCGCAGATGGAAAAGGAATCAGGTTTATCGCTGTCATTCTGTAACTGCTATTTAACAGCTTGCCTTATATTCACAGCTCAATCTTGAACTGTTCCTCTCAGCTGCAGAATCCTGAGTGTGTGCGCAACCTTTTTCTCTCCAAATCTTGAAACCGCAATAATTGCCAGGCTATTAAAAAAATACATCTGCCATATGAAAGTAGTTTCAGCTATTCTGTGTTAAATGTGTAATTATGACATTGGGTTCTGTGGCACGTGATATGAACTTGGATACATATTTGAATATGGAGCGTGTCAGGTTCATATGGTTTCAGATATTGAGAAATCACTTTTTTTGTGCTTGTTGATATTTTTTTTCATGGTCTGCTCTGTTATTTGGTTCAAAATATCACTTGACAGATGATCTCTCTGGTACATGTAATTACAGTGAGGGTTTATTCTGTCAGTGGTGGTTAAGAAACCCATACACCTTGAGGTGCAGTCGGTTAAGCATCCAACTCTTGGTTTAAGTTCATGTCGTGATCTCAGGGTCCCCATTCAGGCTCCATGCTCAGTGCAGAGACTTAAGACTCTCTCTCCCTCTCCCTCTGCCCCTCCCTCCATGTATGTGTTCTCTCTCTCTCTCTCTCTCTCTCTTTTGGTCACGCCCTCTCAAATAAATAAACCTGTTTAAAAAAATCCATACACCTTTTTTCTTTTTTAGCCTCTGATATTTTTCATTCAATTTTACTCTTGCTTTTATTTAAAAACTTGAGTTTGAATGGTTTCCATTAACAGATATTTTAAGATGACAATCCAGTCTAGGATGCTGCCAACTTGAAGCTGAACACAGCTCCCAGCCCCCGAGCTGGATATAAAATCTAATTTCAGGGCTGGTGCAATGCAGGGAGGTAGCTGGTTTGTAAACAGTCCTTGTGACAGCAGAGCACAGCTGACAAGCACTAGTTCTGAGGCGGGGGGGGGGGGGGGGGGGGGGGGGGGGGGGGGGGCGGGCAGTGTGTTATCTTGCTAACTGGTCACCCTGATTGCAGTTCTCCCTGGGGTGCATCTCAAAGAGCCACACGGGGTAATTAAAGCTACAGGCTCAGCAGTGGTGGAGTCATCCCATTTTGATCCCATTACGAATTAAGGCCCGTCTTCATTTGTTATAATGAAAGCCAAAAGACAGTTCATCCACTTTACTAAAAACTATATCCTTTTTTCCCTCTTAACTGAAATGTGTGTGTGAATATTAAAGCATACAAAGAATCAGAAGTTACTCTCTTTGTTAATGAAAGCTACTGTAGTACCGGTCTTGGCCTGTGGCATGCATTTGCCATTCCCAGGCTGCGTGCTCAAGTTCCTCTCAGCCCTGTGACCCATCGCTGTGTGTGCTGTGATGGCAAAGATTGGTAGGTCATTCATCTCTACCCATTGTTTCCCCCAAAGGGGCTAGAATGGTCTTAAGTACAGAGAAGGAACATGTTAAATATTCATCTGGTTTAATCGAATGTAATACACAGTCCTTAAGATTAATCTGAAGTGTTTTTTTAAAGATTTTATTTATTTATTTGACAGAAAGAAACACAGCTAGAGAGGGAACACAAGCAGGGGGAGTGAGAAAGGGAGAAGCAGGCTTGCTGCCGAGCAGGGAGCCTGATGCAGGGCTCGATCCCGGGACTCTGGGATCATGACCTGAGCCGAAGGCAGACACTTAATGACTGAGCCACCCAGGCGCCCCTAATCTGAAGTTTTGGAGTCATTAATGGTTCATTTTTTTCATAGCATATTTATTTGCTATTATCTAAGATAGTGAATTATTTAAGTAAAAAGGGAAAGCTCTTTCCATGAGATGGATCTCAGCAAGCTGTTGCTGGCTTTCATTTACCTATGATTACTGATGATATTAAATTAGGAATGCCGCCAAGGGGAGGAGTGGCAGTTGCAGCCAGGGATCTGGTACTTGTTGAATGACCGGTGGTCCACCAGGGTGTGCATCAGTGACTTCAGATTTCCATGAATATTAATAAAAATGGCTGGATATGGGGGCGCCTGGGTGGCTCAGTTGGTTAGGTGACTGCTTTTGGCTCAGGTCATGATCCTGGAGACCCAGGATCAAGCCCCACATTGGGCTTCCTGCTCGGCGGGAAGCCTGCTTCTCCCTCTCTCAGTCCCTCTGCTTGTGTTCCCTCTCTGGCTGTGTTTCCCTCTGTCAAATAAATAAATAAAATCTTTTAAAAAATGGCTGGATATCAGTTTAAAGGACAGTGAATCAATTAACATGTAATGCCATCATATAGTTTGATTTATAAACATGCACAAATAACTTGTTCTCTTTGAGGACATTAATTCTTCTAACCTTAGTCTCTTCTGTCATGTCTTCAGCACTGCCATTTGACAGTGTACTGGGATGATTTATATTTTTTTAGAACAGTTTCTGAAGTATTGCCCAAGATAGCACTTTTTTTTTATAGTTCAGGTGATCTCTGTAAATTATTGAACAAGAATCAAGGGGTGTATACATATGACAGCCTATTTATATTACAGTACTATTTTCTACCATGGCCACCTACATCTTGATTTTATATTTTGAAATGTTACTGAACTATTAAAATATAGAAGAGCTTGAGAATATCAACATCTACCTACCCACCACCTATTTTATCAAATGTTACCATTTTGTCATACTTCTGATTCTTTAAAAACCAATAAATAGACTTCCAGTTTCAGCTCAGAGATGTAGAGAGCTGCAAAAGATGTGCCTCCTACGCTTACAAGAAAAAATCTGGACAGATTGGAAATTGACAGAGAACTGAGTTTGCAGAGTGAACAGCCACTTAAAACCGGAGAGAGGCACTTTCTGAGACATAAAATGCTCACTTTCTGAACATTTGCTTACCAGAGGCAGAAGCCACCAGCCACCACAGAAGTAGGTAGAAAGATCAAGCTAAAAATTTGACAAATGACTGGAGGCTGCGTGTTGGCTAGCTTGCGAGTGTCAAGCTCCTGGGGGAAGCAGAGGAGTAGGAAGGTGTCCTCTCCTTTTGCAGGCTTTTCCTTCGGGAATGCCACCTGCCTCTCATAGGGAAGACTGGGGAAAGTCTAAAGAAAACTACTGGTGCAGGCTGGAGGTGCTGGTTTAGGAGCCACTGAGAAATCCACTCAGACTTTTCTCCCTTAAGGAACAAAAGGCTTATTCTGCAAGAGGAAGGATGGGGACCTGAGGGCACTGGTGAAATATCACTGCAGCTGGGGGAAGAAATCCAGCCAGCTTAGTCCTCCCCACCTCACCTAAGAAAAGTCTTAATCTTCTGGGAGAAGGGCCTCAAGGCTGTAGACTGAGAACACTGGAGGATACCCAGTACAGCTGGGGGAAGGGGATGGGGGAGCTCTATTCCTAGAGGAGAGACAGAAGCACTTGTGGAGGCTAACTGCCAGATACAGGTCCACTGTGCACTCCAAAGATGGAGTCTTAGAAAATTTGCAGCCCTCCCCACCCCGCCATAGCATGCTGTCAAACTTGCGGGAATAACAACAGTGGATTATAGCAGGGAGAGCTGCAAGAGACAGACTCTCTCTGGGGAGCAACCCAAAGGGAAATCCCAGAGCCAAGGAGCGGGGCGAGGGGGAGGAGGTTGCAAAAAAGAATCCCTAGAGGAATTTGAAGTTTCTCATGTCTGTAGGAACAGCGAACCTCAACATGGCCTAACTTCTGGCTAGATTAACGTAAATCTCCACACATAAGGTTTCACTTACCTTGGTATCTACTGCCCTATACAAAATGTCTGGCTTTCAACCCAAAATCAGAAGACATGCCAAAAGGCAAGAAAAAGCACTCTGAAGGGACAAAATAGTCATCAGAATCTGACACAGATACGACATAGCTGTTGGAACTATCAAAGTACAGATTCATATACATTACCTACCTCACCCCACTGAGTGCCCTTTATGTGCTAGGGACCATTTTAGGAATGGGCTTGACAAGGTTTGTACTCTTAACAGAGGAGGGAGAACATAACTGCAGACAAGCAAAAAAAATAGTTAGATAGTGAAATATGCAACAAAAAAATATCAGAGGGGAAATAGATGGAGTGACTGACTGGTGGAGTGTGTGGGCTGTTTCAGCCAGAGTCATCAGAAAAGGCCTCTTGAGGGAGGTGAAATTGTAGCTTACACCTGAATGATTAGGAGGCTCCTGCCTTTACTAAGAGCCATCTAAGTAGAGAATGGCAGGTGCAAAGGCCCTGCGGCATGAATTAGCTTGGACCAGTCTAATATTAATGCTTTGGAAGGTAACAGTGTTATGAGAATGTTGCTGATAAGAGCAACCCCAGCAGCTGTGTCACTGTCAAGGCTGACACAGGGAGGAAGTAGTGGGTGGGTTCTCTCCTGCTCACATTCTTTTTCTTTAAACATGTACAGAAATTACTCTTCTTTCCCCTCATTTTGGAGGGCGAGGTGACTCTATAATACCTTTCTTGTAACCACTTCAGGACCTGGCACTGAGTAAAAAGAAACATGAATTTGCTGTTGTGAGTTAAGGCCTCATTATTTATCCAGTAAAAGTGTGCCATTTATTCTTCATTGTAATTGTGGAGAATGTACGTTAACGCCACTAATCCTCACCCCACCCCCCACCTTGGGTAGTGATTATTCGTATATTACATATGGATAAACTGAGGCCCGGAGATAAAGTTTGCAGATCTGTTAAAGGTTAACCTCGGTATTTGAACCCCAGTAGCCTGACTTCTGTGATTGCTTTGTAAGAACTGAGAGGATGGGTATTCTTAAAGAATAGAGGCGGATGAAAGCAAAATGAATACAGTGTAATTCTTATGTTAACTCAATTGATTTTAAAGCATTGGCTGGCAAAACTGCCTAGGGAGATAGATGAAGTAAGTACAAGGTGAACCATCTTTCATTTGTTCATTTAGTATGAGTGCTTCAAAAACTGATGAAAATGGGTAGTTTAAATTGTTTAACATCCCAGTTCCCTCTGAGGCCTTACTACTACATATGTAACTATATAATATTAATACTGAGAAAGCAATATTGTCTGGCATTTGTCTCCTGAGAACATTCTGAAAATCAGCATTTGTGATTTCAGTAATTGTTACTGTAACTGGTATTGGTCTGCTGTTTTCTAGACCGCGTCTTTCACCACTTACAAACCTTAACGGGCACCGGGGTGGCTCAGTTGGTTCAGTGTCTGACTCTTGATTTCAGCTCAGGTTGTGATCTCAGGGTTGGGAGATTGAGCCCCAAGTTGGGCTTCCTGCTGGGCATGGCACATGCTTAAGATTCTCTCTCTCCCTCTTCCTTTGCCCCTCTACCGCACTCACATGTACTCTCTCTCTCTCAAAAAATTTTTGTAAAATAAACCCTAATAAGTACATGTTTGGAGAGAGAGAACTTTGCATTGGAAGAAGAGGATGATTATATCCATTGGTTTCTGTTTTTTGCCATTAGAGGAAAGGAAAGAACTTTCCCACAAGCACCTCTCTTGACACATGAAAAGGTTGCTGGTGTTCAGTAGTGAAGCATTCATTGAAAGAAGTATAATCTGGGTAGAGTTTTCTCTGACCAGTAATAGTAGTTGGGCACCTACTGTATGCATAGTTCTATTATCTGTACTATTTATGTGGTATGACATGCTGGGTCAGAGAAACAGCAGACTTTTATACAACACTTCCCATGGGCCAGAGAAGTTAAGTAACTTGCCCAGAGGAGCACAGCTAGTCAGTGCCAGACCTGGATTAGAGCCTATGGGTGGTTTAACTCCAGATTTCAAGTGCTTGCTCACTCCTAGTTGTACTAGGGTAGAGAATATCTTGTCTATATTAAAACAACAACACTGAGCTGTAATTAGCATGAGGGGGTACCCAAATCTGCCAGGTTCAGAGAAACTGCTGGGAATCATTGCTGATCTGGGTGTTAGGCTTCTGTGAGTTGTTGTTGTTAGTTAGATTAGATTTGATTTTATTTACTTATTTATTGAGAGAGTGTGTGTGTGCCCAAGCAGGGGAAGGGTCAGAGGGAGAGAGAGAGAGAGGATCTCAAGCAGACTCCACACGAAGCCCCAGAGCCTGAGTAGGGGCTCGATCTCACAACCCCGAGACATGAGCCAAAACAAGAGTCAGGTGCTTAACCAGCTGAGCCACCCAAGTGCCCTGAGTGTGTGTGTGTGTGTGTGTGTGTGTGTGTGTGTGTGTGTGTGTGTAATATGCAGCTACCCAGATTTTTTTTTAATATACAGCCACATTCAGGTGGGAGCCCCACTTCCTATGGAAAGCCTTATGATGGTACTTAAAGAAGGGAAGTAAGCATATACATTTTTTAAAGATTCTATTAATTTATTTGACAGAGAGAAACAGTGAGAGAGGGAACAGAAGCAGGGGGAGTGAGAGAGGGAGAAGCAGGCCTCCTGCCGAGCAGGGAGCCCGATGCGGGGATCGATTCTGGGTCTCCAGGATCATGACCTGAACCGAAGGCAGTCGCTTAACCAACTGAGCCACCCAGGCGCCCCAAGCATGTACATTTTTTAAAAGTTTCTTCAAGTATACTGATTTTTAAGAATGGATGCAATTCGTAGTTTTTAGTAGTTTCAAGAATTATTTATCCTGGAATACTGTGGTTCCATGTAAAGCACTTTAATATCAGAGACTTCGCAGGTTCTATTGCTTTGACAGTATAGGAGTCGAATGTAGCTGGTAGAGGTGTGCCAACACAAATGGAAAAACACGTTGCTTTAATTGAAAAAACAGGCTGTGTCTAGCCTTTGAGTCCCTTTACATTTAATCTGACTGCTCATAGTTTCTGGAGGGTGGGAAGGGAAGAAGCAGGATTTGGCCCTGTTGTTCATCACTCCGATCCTGAAAAATTTTGGAATGTGAATTCTGATGGTGATCTCTCACTGCTTCTTCTCCCTTTTATGAAGGTGAAACAAAACACTACCTAGGAGATTCTGAAGCCAGATGGTGGTAGAGCCCAGACTCCTCAAACACTAGCAGTGCCCTGGTGGGGGAGATGGCATGGGGGATGGGGGGCTGTAGTGTGGGTGTGTGTGTGAGGGAAGATTTTGTTAAAATGAAGATTCGGATCGGGGCTCTGGGCTGGGGGCTGGTGCTTGGGGTGAGGGGAGACTGAGACCACAGGTCTAATAAGTCCCCAGGGCATGCTACTTGTCCCCAGCCCTTGGTCTCAAGGCTGTGTTAATCATCTGAATCACCTGGGGGGCTTTGAAGCAAAGCTTCCCAGCCCATGGCAGACTGAGCGAACTAGAGTC